>CATIWO010007583.1:0-10517 GCA_949673435.1 Macaranga tanarius | reverse complement strand
GAATACCCATTTGACGTTGATAATGATAGAAAGAGATATTATCTAAAAATTATCAAAAAAAAATCTCTTAACAATATATATTATAAATGACCTTCCAATTTAGTGATGGCACATAACCTAGATACTATTAAATGGTATATTGTATATCACAATATATATATATATATATATATATATATATATATATATATATATATATATATATATATATATATATATATATATATATACACACACCCATTAGAAAGAAGAAATTGTCTATCCCCTTTTTTGATTTTTTGAGCATAAGATAGCTAATTTAGCCGGTCTTGTTCCCAGCATCGATGATCTCGCCAACAATCTAGTAGCACTCTGAATATCTACCCTTCCTTATTAAGAAGAGAAGAAGTATTTGTAGCTATCTTGTTCTCAAAAAATTTTAAAAAAGGGATAGACGATTTCTTCTTTCTAATGGGCACTCCAAATATCTACCCTTCCTTATTAAGAAGAGAGGAAGTATTTGTAGCTATCTTGTGCTCAAAAAATTTTAAAAATTAGATAGAAGTATGTTATGTTGTAAAATATATAACTGAATTGTATAACATGTATATGATGTTGTGAATTATTAGTATCTCCAATATAACATATCCCAGATGAGCTAATTTGATGGCAAGTGGTAAGTTATATCACAATATATATAATTAGATACAAAATAACATGACATGGTAAGCTCCATAACCCTTTCTCTAAAATCGGATCATTATCTGACGAAAGATGTGCATCCAAAGACCTGCACTACCCTAGCCTAGACCTCAACTATTAAACACCAAACTCCAATGCAAAAATGACAAACATAGCACTAAGACTCTAGCCTGACATCATAGCAAAAAAATAAAAAGTATCATCATGCTTTCCTAACTCACAGCTAGGTTAAAGTTATATGCACATCAACGGTGGTCTCATAGAACACATGAATAATGGTGCAAATATTGTTAAGATACTTCTTCCTAATAACAAATATATGAATTGAAGCTCCTATTAGTTTGATTATAACTTGAAAAGTCAACTCAACATTTACATTATGACAAAATAATATACTTCAGTAAAGTCTCTACCTCAGTCACTTGTAGGTCATCTTGACCCACTGCATTTCCATCTTACAAATGCTAGCTAAAAGATAATTTATACCTATATTAAGAAATTGTTACAATAAAAGAGCATGAGTAATTTCATAAGAAAATTACCAACTAAGTGTAAAATAATAATAAACATAGCTCAATCATTAAGGAGCACTTAAGAAACGATCAAATAAATATAACAAATATTAAGTAATGAAAATAAAATTGAGTGCTCAACTTATTACCAAATATCAAGATTAAACAATAATTAATTTCATTAAATTATAATTTTTATTATCGATATAATATTTTTACGCTCAATATTTAAATTCTTATAATACAATTATCCATTTTACATTAATATAATTTTTCTTTCTCATTCATATTTCCCTTATTTTGATAGTTACGTTCTTTTTAATATATATTATACCCTATTGAGTTTATAATTTGTGTTTCACATTCATGAATTTTTATTGTATAATATACAACATAATCAAATGACAATATAACTCTTATACAACACTGTGAATTCGAGTATCATAAATCTCAATATCGAAACTCGAGTCACTATTAGTATAATCCACATTGACTATATCTTATAACATCGTTACTCAATAAATTCATATGCATACTTATCAACCATAGAGATTCACCCCAAAGACATAATTGAATTCAGACACTATCCCAAAGATAGTTATCATCAGATAGGCTAATACAATCTGGACTGTGTGTGTGTGTGTATACACACACACACACACACTTAACATTATAACATCACATTCACAATCTTATAGAATTCAGTTCCATTTACATTTAAAATATGTCATTTACTTTGGCTTATATCTCATTTACTTATTTTAATATTTTCTCAATTTGATTTATCATCTAACATGAATTTAGTCTCCATGTCGGAGACTTGAAAATTTATTAGATGTTATCGCACTTTTGTGATTGAATGAACTTTTAATTTCTAACCTCATGATATTTAGGTTGGTTAGAATTTGATATCATTTGTATTTGTTGCAAGAGTAAGTATTAATCTTTCAAACTATCCTTCACTTTGAAAAGTAAACTATACTGCTAACTCGAAATTCATTTGATAAGCACAATTATATGGTTACATATATTTGTAACTTAGTCACATATATTTTTGTAAAATAAGTTTTGCTTAACTCATTTGGATTAATTTCAGTGATTTAAGTGTTTATATGGGTGTTTACAGGCTTTTAATTAAGGTTAGGTTGCAACAGTTTGTGTTTAAATCCATTTGGTAGTAGGAACAGGCTATGAAGGCACCTCCTCAATATTGAGACACCTCCTCAGTGCATTGATCCCCTCCTTAGTGGACTAAAGTGCAGCCTTAGCACTAAGGGCCTCCTCAATATACTGAGGCATTACCGCAATACATTGAGGTATCGCTATATCGATTAGACATCACTTGATCAGCCTAAATATGTATTCTGCACTTAAAAGAATGCAATTTTAACCTTGAATCAATATATTTTCAATCAAAATATTTCTAAACTCATTATTACATATGTTTACCTATTTTTACACATTTGTAGCATGATTTTAATGTACATTACATATTTTTTTCAGTCAAGAAAATCAACCATTAACCAAAATGACACTAATTCAAGAGAGAATTTGAATTATGAGGAAGATAAAGCGATAAGAAGATCACTTACTAAGTTTCCAGCAATTAAAAGCTTTAAGCTCTTCTCCCAACCTATTGATCACCTATGATCATAAAGGAAGTGTAGAATTTTCAAATTTTTTATTGCATGCAACACTTACATCACACATGAACCACATCCATGCCTATAGATCATATTATATGGCAAACATATGGACCACACCCAATAGGTACACTATTTTGAGTTGAAAGACTTACAACAAAGGCCACAACACTTGCAACTACTTAAATGCTCAATCACAACACTTATAATTAACATTTTAGCATGTAAAGCAACTCACAAATGAACCAAAAGGTCACAACACTTGTAACTATTCAAATGCTTAATTACAATACTTGTAATTAACATTATCCATATTCACAACACTTGCAAACATCAACATTTTAGTATGTAAATCATGTGATAATAGGCTCTGATACCACTTGAAGGAAGTGTGGAATTTTAAAATTTTTGATTGCATGCAACACTTGCATCACATATGAACCACAACCATGCCCATAAATCATATCATATAGAAAATACATAGCTAAACATGAATCTAGGACAATATAATACATCAACAAACAACCAAGTCATGCATTCACAATACAAGACCTAGCAACTAAGGGTTTGGTAACACTTACAAAACTCCAAGTTGATAGCACGCTTGATAAGCTTTAGTTGATGTTGATCTACAAGCTCCTAGCTCCCCAAATGTGAAGCCTCTAGCTTGAAACATACAAGTTGTACAAGGATGATCTTCAAGGACGGTGAAGTTCTACCCATAAGCCTCTCTTATTTTTAACCTAGGAGCTTATTAGAGCCATTCCAAGCTTGAATATATGGAACAAGGATGCAACCTCCAATGGATGATGGACTTTGAACTTCTACAACTCTTGTACAATAATGGCTTTAACTTAAAAGCACATAACTCTTGTGTATTTTTGAATTCTCTACACTTAAAGAAGAAGAAAGAAGAAGACACTCTCAATCCTTTTCTCTCTTTTGTTAGAATATCAAATTTGCTCTCAAATGTGCATAAACATTAGTTGGCATAGTTGTCTCTAGACACTCCACTAACTATCAACTATAAACAATTTGATAATAGTTTGATAATAGCTTAAGTATCTCATACTCAAGCCACATACAATGCCATAGCTTGAGTGTCTCACACTTAAGCCACATGTATTACTATATCTTAAGTGTCTCACACTCAAGCTACATGCATTTGATAGATTAAGTATCACATACTCAATCTATATGTATGGCTTTGCTTTACAAGTGAGTGGGTTGTGTTTGGCTACATGGATAATCTTAGCCTTGATATCATTAACACTTAATGGATATGGGATAAGGTTATGGGCATATAGGCTTCTCTACACTTAGAGAAGGCCCACTCCATACCAAACTAGATAACTTATGGGCTTATTTGAACTCTTTGCATAAAGCTCCATCCTAAATCCATTTCAAGTCCATCTTTATCAATATAGATGGTCCATCTCATGGCCCATCTTAATTAATATATATAGTCCATCTTATGGCCCATCTTTATCAATATATATGGTCCATCTCATGGCCCATATTTGAATGCATTTAGAGGCAAATATTAATTTAGTCCTTGAACTTAATATCACATATTAAATCAAGTCCAAATTAATATTTATTTAATTATAATTATGTCCCAATCTTTGAATTTAGATTTTGGAATATGTTAGATCCCTATATATGCGCAAATTCAATTCAATTAATTTAATTAATTAATTAAACTCTTTAATTAACAATCAAATTAATATTAATCTTCACAAGTGCAACCCTTGTGTGTGTGACTTACTAGGTTCAAGTCTAAATGGCAATGGAAAATAATATTAACACTTAATATTATAGAAATACATTATTCATACTAAATGTGAAAATCCCAATTAATCACATTTAGTTCCTATAAGTCGTGAGTGACCCCTAACGTAGATGTCATAACTACCCAAATTCAAATGAATGATATATGTAGATCCATAAGAACCATAGAATATAATTACCATGCACTAAATGTCCCTTCATTATAAGATCTCAATATTGGCTAGAGTCACAGTTTAGTCAAACTCTAATTGCCTCAATCATATGACCTCATCTTAAGTTCAATTCTTGATGAAACACGACTTCTACTAGAAACTCTTTCTAGCACCGAAACTTTTTTCAAGTATATCGAGTTTGACCTAACCAGGTACTTATTCATCAAGAATAACTTAGGTAGCACAGGATTTTATCCCGATTCACTCAAAGTAATAAATTCCATCTTGGTCGATCACTCTTCCTTACATATAACCAACTAGAGCCACCACACGACATATACCCATACATAGCTAGCACAAGTATGTAATGGTAACAAACTCTAACTAACCATATATGGATGACCGTGTTATCCCAGGTTAAAGGACCATATGCACCATTATATCCAAGATTGTGATTGTTGACAAAAGTGAATTTTTATGCAATCATAAATCTTACATTATATGTTCGATCCACCCATCACATGAGTATCCACGTGTCTATTCTAATATCTCATATCAAGTAGTATGAGACTCACTACCTCCCACTATTAATATCACATACCAATAAAGGAAAATAGACAGAGGTGATAGTCTAGAGATTAATACTACCCATATATTAATCCACTATAAACATTTATAGCATATGTACTAAATGAGTTTGTCACACATATTATCATCTCTTGATAATAAACTCATTTAATATAATACTAAGGGTAAAGATTCAAATAAACTTAACACTTAATTTAAATGAATATTTTATTGCCATAGGGATAAATGCACAATGTCTATATATAATAATGGCCCTAGGGTACATCTATACTAATAATCTCCCACTTGCACTAGTGTCATTCGCTACAGTATTTAAGACCCATCTTCTGAAGATGGTTGTCTAACTGCAGCTGAGTAACCGCCTTAGTGAGTGGATCAGCCACATTATCGACTAAAGCTACCTTTTACACAAGTACATCACCCTTTCCAACAAGTTCCCTGATAACATGATAGCACCTTTCGATGTATTTGGATATCTGGTGAGACCTCGGTTCCTCTTTAAGGCAATAGCTCCATTATTATCGCAGAAGAGAGGAACTGCCAACTCAATGGAAGGAACAACACCTAGTTCAGAGACGGACTTTTAAATCCAAATAGTTTCCTTAGCAGCATCCGATACGGCTATATACTCGGCCTCTACAGTGGAATCAGCAGTGATACTTTACTTGGAACTCTTCTAGCTCACTACACCTCCATTACAGGTGAAGAAAAATCTAGAGATAGACTTTCTATCATCCACATCCGATTGGAAGTCAGAATCTATAAAACTCATAAGCTGTAAGTTACCTCCTCCATAAGTCAAGACTAAATCCTTAGTCCTTCTCAAGTACTTAAGGATAGCCTTAACTGCACCCAATACTCTAAGCCTGGGTTGGATTGAAACCTGCTAGTCACACTAATAGCATAGGCGATATCCGACCTAGTACACAATATAGCATACATTAGGATTCCTATAGCTAAAGCATAAGGTACCTTATCCATCTCCACTATTTCCTTAGATGCTTTAGGAGACAGCATACCATGCCTAAATGGTAACAATCCAAATTAAGCATGTTGAACCTCTACAACACCTTTTCTAAGCAAAGACTTGAAGATAAGCCTATCATTCTCTTCGATCTATCTCTATAGACTCGAATGCCGAGAATATAGGTAGCCTATCCTAAGTCTTTCATACAGAAGGTCTTAGAAAGCCATACTTTCACAGAAGCCATCATACCGACATCATTCCTAATAGGAAGTATGTTATCAACATACAAGACCAGAAAAGTGAGTTGGCTCTCACTAATCTTCTTGTAAACACATGGCTCATCCTCGTTCTTAATGAAACCATAAGAATGGATACCCTCATCGAAATAATGATTCCAACTCCCTGAAGCTTGCTTTAGACCATATATTAATCTATGAAGCTTGCACACTTTTGAGCTTTCCTCGAATTTAAAACCCTTAGGTTGCTCCATGAAAATGTCTTCCTCAACATAACTGTTAAGAAAGGTGGTCTTAACATCCATATGTCGAACCTTATAATTATAGTGTGCGGCAATAGTGAAAAGAATCTGAATAGATTTAAGCATGGCTATCGGCAAGAAGGTCTCCTCATAGTCAACCCCTTGCCGTTGGCAAAACCCTTTTTCTACAAGCCTAGCTTTGAAGGTCTCTACCTTCTCATCTGCACCAATCTTTCTCTTAAAGATCAATTTACACCCAATAGGTATAATACCCTCTAGAGGATCAACAAGTGTCCAAACTTGGTTTGTATACATGGAATCCATCTTAGTTCTCATTACCTCAAGCCCTCTTGAAGAATCTTTATCATATAAAGCTTCTTCATATGTAGTAGGATCATCAACATGAATGCTTTCTTTATGAACATGCAACTTTTGCATATCTTAGAGAAAACTGTGTCTCTCTAGAGGATAAGATACCCTACTAGTCCTTTTAGAAGTCGGTATGATGACATTCTTAATTAGAATAGGCTCCTCAGGTTGATCAAAGTCCATTTGATTAATTTGTTGGGCTTCTTTAGGTGACTCCTCATTTAACATTATCTTCCTTCCTTTGCCACCTTCCTTAAGAAACTCCTTCTTAAGAAATATAGCATCTATGCTTACAACAATAACTTGTTCAACAGGAAGATAAAAGCAATACCCTAAAATATCTTTAGGATATCCAACAAACCTTCTTTTAATCAATTTTGCATCCAACTTATTTGATTTTAGCTTTTTGATAAAAGACGGGCACCCCCAAATCTTAACATGTTTAATACTTGGTGCCTTACCATGTCATATCTCATATGGTGTGGCAGAGATAGACTTGGATGGAATATGATTAAGGATGTAGCAGGCCGTTTGGAGTGCAAAACCTGAAAATGATATGGGAAGATTGGTGTAGCTCATCATGGATCCTACTATATCTAATAAGGTATGGTTATGCCTCTCAGATACACCATTCAACTGTGGTGTTCCTGGTGGCGTGAGCTGTGATACAATGCCATGTTCCCTAAGGAACTCTATAAATTCGGTACATAAGTATTCACCTCCTTGATCCAATCAAAAAAATTTAATACTCTTCTCGGTTTAGTTCTCTACATGGGCCTTGAACTCTTTGAACTTTTCAAAGGATTCACTTTTGTTCTTCTAAGAAACAAGTGCCCATACCTTAATAGATCATCTATAAAGGTAATAAAGTAGTAGAAACCACCTCTATGTATGATCTCTAATATATCGTTGGCCCTTGTAATTTATCCAACAAATGTTGATCTAGTCATCTTGCCTTGAAGACAAGCCTCACGAGTTGGATTGGATGCGGATTCAAGATTGCTCAAGATTTTCATTTTTTCCAACTTCATAATCCTATCTTCCATAATATGACATAATCTCAAGTGCTATAGATATTTAGAGTTAGAGGCATTTTTAATTAGCATTGCTTTCACATTGGATTGAGGCTCATTGTTATTGGACATATTTTCAATATAATATAGACTATGTATTAAATAACCCATGCCAATCAATTTATTTCCAAAATAAAACTTACATTCATCTCTACTAAAAAGGAATTCATAACCCCTACTAGTCAAACTAAAAATAGTGATAATGTTTTTATAGGCATTAGGTACATATAAACAATTCCTCCTCCAATGTCCTTTTACCTTGGTAGTGGAAACGCTTTTCCTTTCCTTGATCTTCCCTTATGGCGGCCTTAGGCTTGAGAACACTTGCCTTGCCCTTATTTTTGGCTATTCTACCCGAGAGTTTGACAACACTTGCCTTACCCTTATTTTTGTCACGTATGATGAAAAGTGGGTTTGTGGGTGTCATGTTATCAAATTCTGCAATAGGTAACAAGATTGATTAGTTGTATGTCATTATATTCACCATTAGATTTGGTCTTTAATCATAATGGGCTCCCACTAACTTGGCGAATCCTACACTTCCAAGTAGGAAATGGAAATCCTTTGTTGGATAGATTTCTAGTAGGTAATGGAGTTCTTAATGGGCCACTACTATCCCTCAGGTACACATTGCCATTCTTGGAATAATATTTCTCATTAAGTGGACAACTTTTATCTATCACATCTCATATGAGGTTCTATTAATCCGGATCCAAATGTTACGGGCCTCAGGTACACCTAATTATCATTCTTGGCCTTTGGCATTAGTTAGGTCCATACCATTGGATCAGTGAAGTATATGAATTTGAACACTACAAACCTCAAGTACGCCTATTTGCCGTTCTTGGTCTATAGTGCATCCATACACCCCCAACATCTCATGCTTAATAATAACACTATATGAATCTCTTAGCCCTCATACATACCCCTATGTATCCATAGTCGATGCACACAAGTCCAAAACCATGGAAGTTATTGCTCCAATGGAGAACCTAGACCTAAATTTAGTTGGAAGATTTTGGGTCATTATTAAGGTCTCACTATGCACATTAGCCATTTTACAACATATATATCTCATACATACATTGTATACCAACATTCACAATATATATATCTCATGCATACATTGCATGCACTATAAGAATCTGTCGATTTAGCGATGAAATTTAGTAACAGAACATATCTGTCACAAAATAGCAATGAAATTTTGAAAATACCGATAAAATATTTTTTTAAAAATAAATAATTTTAATTTAGCGATGAAATTAAAGTTCTGTCGCTAAAATAGCGATGGAATTATAGTTCCGTCGCTATTTTAGCTACAGAAGTAATTTTTCGTCTCTAGTCTAGCGACAGAATTAATGTTTTGTCGCTAGTCTAATGAAAAAATTAAAATTCTGTTGCTAGAATAGCGACAAAATTAAATTTTTGTCGCTATTTAGCGACGGAATATATTTCTAGCGATGGAACCAAAATTCCATTGCTAAAATAGCGAAGGAAACAGTATTTTTTAAAATTAAAATTAACAGTTAAAGTATATTTTTATTTTCTTTTAATTTAATCATGTTATATAGCTCATAAAGATATTAATTAATATATATTTTATTTTTATAAAATATAAAATAATATAAGTATTTTTATGAAGTAGTCACTTAATTCAAATTTTAGCATTAGTTAGTGGTATTAAATAGATAAAATTTACTATAAGAATTAGTATTAAATAAATATAATTAAACTTATTTTTGATCAAGTAAATACTAGTATTAAGTAAATGTATAACTAATGAGATTAGTATTAAATAATATAAAATATTACATATTATGTATCCATTATAAAACGATACAATTTTTATGTAAAATATTACATATTATTGTACATGAGCCCACTTTATATTAAGATTAGCATTAATTTATCACACGACTATTATTTTCAATATTAACCTAAATTATATAATAACATCAATATGTCAACCTGAAATATATATAAAATTAAAATAAAACATTTTAATTAACTATTATATATCAATTATAGGTAAAATGCTTAGTGAATGGTTTTAATTAACTAATTAATACTTAATTAGTATTTCTTACTTATTAATCTTATAGTATAAGAATACTATCAGTTAAATTCATTTAACTCACGAACCTATTAACTATAAGATTATTAAATAAAAAATACTAAGTATCAATTAACTACAAAAATTACTATAAGATTACTAATTATTGAGTATCAATTATAGTTACAATACTTAGTAAATAATTTT
>CATIWO010007562.1:0-10128 GCA_949673435.1 Macaranga tanarius | reverse complement strand
GCTACATAAACAAGAGGCGCCACGTGCCAATGGAGACGCGCACGTGTGTGGAGACATCTCTGGAGGGCGCACGTGTGGGTGTAGGGGCGCACGTGTCTGTAGAGCTCAGACGCACACCTAATCGTATAGGCGCACGCCTCTATAACTCAGAAAGGCAAAAACAGACTGAAATTTTGACAGAAAATGGCTATAGTTTCAAAAATTCAACACTTAGCTTATAACAGACCTTCTGTAACTTAAAAATACACTTCATACTTGCCTTATGCAACTTCAAACATTCCAGAATAAATCAATACCCAAAATCATAGCATTTACTACAAAATCTTAACTCAAAATCAAACCGGAAATCAATATCAAAACAAAACTTCCACTCACTGTTTTCTCCCGCTGAATCCTCTCTTCTGCTTGTTGAAGTTTGCTTCTTGAAACTTCAGACAAAAGCTTTTCTCTCTCTTCCTCCTTTTCTTCTTCTCTTTCTTTCCTCTTTTCTCTTCTCTCCCGTTCTTTTCTTTTGTTTCTTTTGTTTCTGCAGAAGACTTTCTTCTTCCTCTTCCTTATCTTTATTTAATCTTCTCCAAACATTCCTTACTTATCTCTTAATCCCTCTTCTTTTCTTTTCTTTCACTTACATCCTTATAACTTCCTCTAATATCACCAAGTCTTAATACCGTATACTATATCTTATCGGTTCTTATCTTAATAAAATAAAATGTCTTATCAACTTCAATTCCATGCCACAAGTTTATTCGATATCAATTATTGGCTTAATTAATAAAGAATTAAACTCCAAATCACTTACTCATAATAGTGGCAAACAATTCTTAAATCATCAAATTTAATTAACAGCAGCAATAACATGCTTAATTTACATTAATGAACAGTAATCTTGTTTTCAGGACACGGATGTTACAATAATTGTATTGGTAAATTCATAATTATCAGTGGTGAATACCGTCTGCCGAAATTTTTTTCTTTTTTTAGGAAGTTTTTTCATGAATGGGGGAAACTATAAATTTTTTCATGAATAGGGGGACCGTAAATTACTAGATTTTTTTTTAATTACAAATGACTATAAAGATCATATCTCTTACAAAAATAATAAAAAAAATAATTTTTTATTTATTTGATATAATAAAACTTACTGTGGCAGCACACTTATATAGGCAATTGCTGATTGAACAAGGTACTAATACATGCTCTTAAACCCCAAATTTCAACTCCAACCCACCGATATAGCATCCGAATATCCAGTCCGCCCCACAGACTTTTGCTTTCATTAGCGGCAGGTTTGGTAATTATAATTGTTAAGTAATTAATTATCAAACAATAATGTGGTATACATTCCGCATTTCCTCTCTTTATCCGCTCTTATTTCGACACGCATTTGATCGCTTTTGCAAGAGCGCGTCACGGTCATGTTTAGAGTAGGAAGTGGCGTGTGGCGCGCACTTTTAATGTCATCATAGCAGGTAAAGAAAGAAGTCTGTTTTAATTTGTATGTCTTTGGTAAATATCAAACGCTGTGTTTTGTTTGTGGAATGTACGCGCTTGCGCTACGTTGAAGTCATTCCACCGAAATTTTTTCTACGTGGCCCATTAAAATCATGCATTTCTCAGTCGCCGTGGACTTAATAAGCATCTGAGTTCTAACCTTAATTTATTAATTTAAAGCACTCAATTTTCAGCCATTGTGGTCTTTGTTGAAATCCAAAATTCTCAGGTAAATTTTCAATATTTATAGTATCAATTAACTTAAATTAATGTAAAGTTGTGAACTAATTCGATATACTTTGGGATAGATTCAGCATGGGTTATGCTTTCCACTGTATTAGAAATTTATATATGTATATATTTTAAATAATTATTTTCAGAGTTTAAATTTGCCCTTAACAACACTACTTATAAACACATAAAAAAGCTATGTATTTGCATATTTAGTTTTAAATAAAAAGTAATTTTATATAATTTTGTTTCCTTACTTTAAAAAGTACAATTATATTTGAAATTTTATAATGCAAAAAAACTAGAAAAATTTTACTACGTTGGTTAATAAATTTAGTATTATTTCAATGTGTTTTTCTTGCATAAAATATGCACAAATATATGTGAAAATTTCTTTCTACAGTTGTAAAAATTAACGGAATAACATCACTTTTTTTTTTCCCACTTAAACTAAGCACTTTTTTTTTTTTGGCATTCAAAAATTAATACAATATTTTTTTTTTTTATAACTTGTAACAAGCAGTTTGATTTTGAGTAGGTAAATATAAAGATTTTATTTACGACATTAAAATGTGTAGTTTAATTGCAGACCACCATAAAAAGTGAAAATTTTCTCATTTTATTAAAAAAAACCATTTTATTTTTATAATAATAGATAATTGAAAATTAAAATAACATTGTAATTTTTTTTTACACCTTTTTTATATCCCCAACAATTTGTTTTTGCTTTTCTCAAAACAATATGCATTCAATAAAAATGCAATGTGATGATTTATTGTTGATTTTGAAATAACTTAATTAGTTATCAACTATGGCATCATGAAATCTAAAATTAATGAGCATGTAAATATTATTGGGCTTGTCTAGCCCGTCTATAATGGATGATTTACCATTTTGTCACGATACTAAAGTATTGGTGGAGGTCAATAATTTAATCTCTCACTCTTCTCTTAATTTTTCTTAAAAGATGTGGATAAAGTCCAAAGTTTTTTTTTTTTTTTTTTTGGGCTTCACATGATAAAAGATATGTCATGATTTTCAACTATATTAGGGTTATAAATTTATGAGGAGGCATCTCACAAAAGTTGCGCAGTCTAATTTGTACAAACATTAGAAAAGCAAAGAAATTTAGGAAGCCCACAACACAAGTAACATCCATACACATCTTTATCTTTTCCATGACAATTCTCATTGGTCCACTCTTGATAACGTATATACATATTTGAGTGGATGATAAGGTACATATGAACAAAAAAAACATAAATTATATTAGTATCACATGTTGATTGATGTAATTTCTAGTTCACACCATACGAAATTAGGGGGTTGACTATTCACAATTGTAACCTCATTTCAAAAATCATGGTATTATAAAGAAAAGAAAAAGAAAAAGAAAAAGAAAAGAAAATTAAACGTATGAAATAGATGGAAGGCATTTATTCCCCAAAGAATTTTAACACTTTGATTGCTTAAATTAGACCAATTTTGTCTATGTAAGAAAAAAAAAGTTGACCAAGTCAACTTATCTATATAATAATAATAAAATTTGTTGTAAGAGGTATTATGTTAAATATGTAGTACATAATATTCCTGTCATATATCGAATAATAAGTAAAATATTACGAATATAAATAAAAAAATTTCAATAAATTAGGATGCAATTAACAATTGCGATGATTTTTTTTATGATATAATGAATATATGAATTTAAATTCTAATTATTTGCTATATAAAAATATAATAAGAATCAAATTTTTAACCTATTAATATATTGAAGGAAGTTATATCACTAGACTACTCGATATTTGCATTTAAATTGCTAAACACATATGAGTTTTGGTTTAAATTACATAACTCAATTCACTATTGCTATTTGAGACTATATTTTTGAAAATTTATAGAGTTCATTTTTGCTATTTTTATCTTTTTTTCAACTTAGTTTTTAGAAAAAAATTGTTTACTCTACTTTTGTCCAAAACAGATTTTTTTAAAAGAAAATACAGATTGAAAAAAAAAAAAAAAAGTAAGTGTCTTGTAACTCTAATTACAAAAGTTAAAAAAATTTTGAAAAGAAAGATTGTTGGCCCATACTGGCCCAATGCTATATAAAACAGAAGCCCAAAAGTAATTTGGTCATTTTTTTGGCTGTTTCGGTGTGTAATTTACTTGCATTTGGGAGTCTGGAGGAGAGCCAGTGAGTGGTGTGATTTAATGGCAGCTCCTGCAATTAAACATGGAGAATTGGTGACTTTGCAAGATTTGCATCCATCATCTCCTTTCTTTAAGCAAGGTTCTTCAATTAGAATCACTGGAAAGTAAGTTTTTTTTTTTTTTTTGGGTCCTCCAAAGATTGTGTTTTTATATGTGTTCATGTGTTATTTAGCCGATTATATGCATATTGTGTTTCATTTTTCCCAATTGTTTGATAACAAAAGAACATTTGCGTCTTAAAAACTTGTACCCATTTTAGGTTTCTGTTCTCTTGTTGGATTTTTTAACTGTGGTTCTTGGAGAACTGGCTAGTATTGGTAGAAAGTGGAACTTTTTATTGGAGGGAAAAGAAGTGATTTGGATAATGAATGGAAATGGTGATTGTAGTAATAGTGCAAGTTTTCATGTAATGTGATAAGATGTCTCAGCAGTTGAGCTTTAGGGGAGGGGTCTTTGTGTTTAGATGGTGATAGCTAAGAGTTTTTTTTTTTCTTTCTTTTATCTGTACTTGAAAGTGATGGGTAGGTGAAATGAGGTGAGATTAGTTCATCACAAAGATGACAAGGGGTTGGGGGCAAATGCACCAATTTGGAGGACTGGAGGTGGTGTGATGATGACATATTTAGGGGCAAAGTTGCAAGTGATAGTGTTTGTATGTGGCCTGAGATTTTGAAGTGTTCTATGAAAAGAAAATTGCAGTAGCATTTTCAGAATCCTTGGCTTCATTTTGCTTTAAATGAACAAATCAATTTGCAACCCCAAAAAAGCTAATATTGTTAGGCTAGAATTTTATAGGGATCTAGTCATGCATGCCACTGGTAATATAGACAGTCATGTGTCATTTTCCGCAACCAGAATTATTGGCTTCTAATGTTTTGGTTCAAAGCCTATGCCGTTTTACTTCACAGATGTCATTTCCTTCAAAATTATGGGATCAAAATAACATCACATTATGTATATGAGAGAATACACTTGTGAACTTTGGGTGTTCTATGTCATCACCAACATGGTAAAATGATTACTGTCTAATCTATAAAGCTACGGCATACAATGTTGGCATCATATGGTCATATTGATAATATTGCTTGAACTGATTTCATTCTAGACATTTTCAGATCTTTTACAAGGTTAGGTGTTGAAGCAAAAGGCAATTCTAGCATTATTTATTTTCTAGATGTAATTTTACTGAACTCTCTTTTGTCTAAAGATGTTGCCATAAATCTCTTTCATTTGATGATGGCTGGGTGTAACATACCACATAATATTTAATCACCTGTTACTATTCGTGGTTTATACTCAGAGTGAGATTAAACTATTGGATACAGGTTGACATCTTCCATTGATTGCATTGTCCAACTATGTTCTGTTGGAGACTGAATGGTTCCAACATATATATCATATTGCTTAATATTGCTAGTTGATTATGTTTGTATCGCAACAATTATACTTTTCCATGTTCTTTGTATTGCAACATATTGAAATTAAATATTGTGTTTCACCCATAGACTACAAGAATATATTGTGGAGACGGCCATAGCTGTCATTGCTGATGGAAATTTCATCCTGAAGATTGACACCCAGCACTTGAGGGACCTTAGCTTTCGAATCGGTTCTGTCTACCAGTTCATTGGCGAACTCCTTATTCAACATGATGATGAAGTAAGAGTTGTTTTACTAGTCTTTCTTTCTCTATTCTTCCGATTCGTTGTTAAAATAAAATACTGTTACTATTGTTTCAGGCAATCTTACAGGCACGTGTGGGTAGGAACGTTGACGGCATTGACCTCAACCTCTATAATCAGTCTCTACAGCTATTAAGACAGTTCCAAGCTGACCACATAAAAAGTTCAAGCTGATGGATACTTGAAATTTGACAACGAAGGTGTTGAAGTAAATTTTCAAATTTTGCTTCATCTTTTACTGTTTTTTATTACAAAAAGTTATCCATTTATACTTCATCTTTTAACTGAGTGTACAATGTACAAAGCACAAAATCATATGATTGTTTGCACCATTATGAGATGGGCATGCTATAGCTAAGTGCTGTGTTTATGCCCTTTCCTTGTTTGTGCTTCTTGTCTTGTTAGGCAAAGATACATGATGGTCGTTGAAAATGAAACATGCTTCATTAGGAAAATGAAAACTGAAGGAAATGAGTGGGGAGGTTGCTAGCCCATAAGGCCTCAACCACCCTTTTTCTTGCAATGTCTATTGCACCATAATCATTTTCTTGAACTTTTTTTTTTTTTTTAATGGGTTGGATTTATTATTATATTAGAAAAAAGGAAATAGACAAGGGGAGTGATGGGTGATGACCAACAGCCCAAGTAGGAAGATACCTAAATTAAGAGCAGGTACAATGCAATGAAGGAGAACTAAAATTAGAAGATAAAGCACAAAATGTTTGATCCTTTTTTTTGTTAGTATTTTCTGAAAAATAAAAGATTTCTAACAATTAAATTTAAACATTTGATTGTTAAGATTTGAGACTGAGTTACTGGGAGATGTCAAATCACTCATCTATTGATGCTAAAAAATGAGAAAAGTAGTATGTTGCACTATAAGGGTTGGGTGCAGGTAATAGGTGAATGTTTGATTAATAGAGAGGTGAAACCAACTAAATATCTATAGACTCTAAAAATGTGTGTGTGTATATATATATATATATTTATATTTGTAACAACACCTAAAAATTAGTTTACCATATAATAATAATAATAAAAAAAAGAATTAATCAAAATAAATGTAAAGCTGAGCTGAAAACTACCAACCATTGGTTGGAAGTTGAAACTAAAATATAGTTGCTAACGAAACATAATATTTAAATATAATAATGTATGGCCCCATCCCCATGAATTTTTACATGCTTCTTATTCAAATATTTTACTAGCAACGGGGTCCTGCTAATTTCTTCCTTTTCCTGATTCAAATAATATAATTATTTATGCCAACTTTTTACCATGGAATGACGTGTTAAATGCTTCAAATTATTACCAAAAGGCAAATTGTGCAATTTCCATTGGAGAATTTTGAATCCACTATGACCAAAAATAGTCATTAATTTGAGGGGTCAATATTTGTCAAATCAAAATTCAAATCACTAGATTTTTCATGTTCTAGCAACTCTTGCTTCTATCATCATCGTCAACATACTCAATCATTATTTATTGGCCTAAAAGTTGCATGTCTTTCTTTACTCCGCACTTCCCAACAGCAAAGCAAAGAGAAAAAAAAAAAAAAAAATTTCTTTGACACGTTTTCTTTCAATTTGAAAGCTAAATGTCGTTATCCAGTGCACCGCCCCGCATGTGATTGTTTGTTGCTACGTGGCTGCTTTTCATTTGTATAAATTCACACACATACAGTCCCTGCATAATGTCCTGACCCATAGAATCCCTTCACCTATCTGTTTTATTTGTTTCCACCGATTCATAATTAATTTCTAAAGGTCCCATTATGTGGGATGTATGGCCCATTTTCAATATTAATTAATTATTAATATTAATATATACCAATTATACTCGTATATTGAAACAAACAAACTTATAAAATCTCTTATTTTGAATTAGTTTTAATGGAAAATTATATCATATATCTTTAATTTTATGTTTACTCTAATATTTACAAATATATAATTAAATTTTACTGAGTTATACACCAAAATTATTATTTTTTATTAAATATAAATAGGAATATTATTTAATTATAATTTTATTCCCATTATATATTTTTAAAATTTGTATTTTTATAAAATAATATAAAATTAAATTAAAAGGAGATGAGTTATATTTTATAAAAAAAATTATTAAATTCTTATTTTAAAAATGATTTAATTAATTAATTAAGAATTCTTGTTTTATTAAAATATTTAAATAACATTTATGTTATTTTGTATTATTTATATTTTAAATAATCAAATAAGATATATAAATAAATTGCAATTCATACGGGAATTTTTTAATTTACAAATATTTTTCCAAAAATATAGGAACTACTCTGGCAGGTTAACATTGATCAAAATATTTTTGATTTATTCTATCAATGTATTTTTATTTTTATTTTTTTAGTGGTTTTATATAAATCACATCTATTAAGTGGTTTAACAACCTTATATTCTATAGTTTATAACAGTATTAAATAATGTTACCGAGTACCGACAAGTACTGTTACTGTGGTCACTCACCCTCCTCGTGGGACCCAAGTTACTGACTAGTTCTGATCATCACCGTGTTATAAAACACAGTTCAATCACTCATCGTGTTTTAGTTGGCCATGGGACCACCTGATCCTCACCCCTCACAATCACCACCTCCACCGTTATCTTTTTAACGAAGACTGTGTGCGCCGTGTGGGTGGGTTAAAATCACAAATTTTATAACAATTGGATTTTTGAATATAAATATGACTTATTTTTATTCAATGTAATATATATTATAATTGTTTTGATATATTAAAGTAAGGTGTTTATTTTTTTTAATTTAGATCAATTATATTTTAATTTTATAATAAATATATTTAAATAATAATTCAATTATTAGTATTATTATATAAATAAATATAAATAAAAATACAAAATTATATATAATTATTCACATACAACTAGTTACCAAATATTTAGTATTTTATGTCATACAAGTCAAATTGAAATTATGAGAAGTGGGAATTATGATGTTCAAAAATATATTTTATCAATTCATATATAAAAGGAGATATAGCTTTTTTTTTTTTTTAAAAAAAAAAGAACACACATGGAACTTACTGGAAAATGAAAGAGAGGTAACGACAAAAGCCTAACTTATATTTAATTTATATAATTGCTGGATTTTCTGCTCCACATGTTGCAAATTTGCTTTGAAGATTTTGTGGAGAAAATGGTACCCCTTTTTTTGGCATATTGACTTGGGTTATGGTCCATTAATTAGCACACTATAGTGCTCATTAATATGTATGATTGGTTTTAGGAAAAATTAATTGGTCTGTCTTTAAATTATTTGGTCCTTGATTATATCACAAGTAATGTGTGACAGTCGGATATTAAAGTATAAACTCTTACGTGAAAGGACTCAAAATAGATCAGATGCATGATAATAATTATTTATTATTAGGAGAAAATAATTTGAATCTAAATCATTTTTTGTCTAAGCAATCTAATAATATTGTGCAATAGAAATAGTTATCTTCCTCAATAGAATTAGTCCAGTCCATGATTGAAGTGTTTCTTGTTCATGTTAATTAGTTCGGAATTTCATTTTTCTAAGAAACATTTTGAAAAAATTATTGACAAATATATAAAGATAATGTGAAGAAATTTATTAAAATCCACCAAAAAAAAGTATACATCATTTAACATATAAATTGGTCTAGTAATATTTTTACCATATAAAAAAACATATTCATGCCTTTCACATGCACTATGATATATATTTTTGGTACAGTCAACGATATGCCATTAAACAAAATAAAACAATTAATACCCTGAGTATATTATTCCTTTCTAACATAAAATCATGCATATCATTGATATCATGTGATATTAAATCAACAAAATAATTAATTTCAATTTAATAATTAAAACGTTTATATTCTTTTTTAGTTTATGGGTGTCAATATATGGGTTTTTGGAATGAGCATTCTTGAAGGACAAATGGTTAAGAACACAAAATAAAGTCATAACGTATTATTATCAGCTGAGTGTTTATATAAAACATTTGCAAAAAACAATTAACCTATGATTATTTGATAAATTCAAAGTAGATGGTGTCGGTCCACAAAAGGAGCCAGTGGTTAATATATGGCCATGTGTTAGGTCTTAAAATTGCTAGGAGAGAAAAACTATGTAATTAATACATGCATCGATAATTCAAAAAATCTAACCCTCATTTAATTATTTTTTTTTCTTTTTTTTTTTTCATCACATACCTTTCTTCGATACCCGAGAGCTCTAATAATTTTAAGTGTTTTCGAATTTAAGGCGAACGAATAAAAAATATATATATTTTTTCCAGCATACATCTTTAAATTTGAATTCTAACTTTTATTTTAAAAAAATCTAAACTGCTTTTTATTTGGACTAACACATTTTTAATCCAACAATATATTAATCTTTAATACAACAGGATAAATATTTTTCTAAAGGAATATGATCAGTATTAATTTAACTGTAATTTAAGTATTAATTTTGTTTAAAATAGAATA
>CATIWO010007557.1:0-13206 GCA_949673435.1 Macaranga tanarius | reverse complement strand
TTGTTACGGATTTTTTGCTGTTACAAAAATTTTGTTACTAAATTATTATTTCGTTATTAATTTGTTACAAAACCGTTACAAATTTGTAACAGCGGTTATCTGTTACAAATATCTGTTACAAAACAGGCTTTTTCTTGTAGTTAATACATATATCACTTCTTAAGAACAAATTAAGTGATATATATATATAATAATAATAATAATACATATATCACTTCTCAAGAATAAATTAAGTGATATATATATATATAACAAGTACTTAATAGCCAACATATCCACACATACCACATTAGAATCTTGCAGAACATATTCAAGAGATATATACATCATATACACACAAATCTACCGTATTCAACTTACATTCAATAGCATTCTCATATATTTTAAATCATACATATACAACCACAATAAATAACAATCATGTAATTTTACATAAAACCAAATCTCATTCATAATTATCACAATATAATTTGGTTTCTGGGTGGAACCATCTCACATGCGCACTTCTCACAAGTGGTCACATACGAGGACTATCCGCCCGGCTCAGTCCCAATTCTCACATCTTCACATTCTCACATTTTATTTATCGGGTAGCTATATGCCCGGCTCAGCTTGCCCATTTCATAATTCATATTTTTTTCATGTGACAACTATTGAAACTATCTGCTCAGCTCAGTTCCAGATTTCACCATCAGTGGGACTATCTGTCCGGCTCAGCTCCCACTATCTCACACATTTCTTACCAACATTTCAATCACTTCTCATACACATACACAATTCATATTTCAATATTCATGCCTCACTTTACATCACATTCAATCAATCAACAACTCATCATTCTTAAATATATATTTCACAATAATTATCCAATTCATTCATAATAATATTATTTTCATAGTCTAGAGAATTAATATACATATCGTTATATTAATAATCACTTACACAAAATGCTTCAACTCCTTCAAAGGATAAGTTTCCCTTAGTGAGTGGTGTCTCCTCTATCCATGTCCACGCCTACATATAACTATGCATCAATACCACGTAGCAAGCATGACTCTAGCACATAATTCAACCAAATGAAACTAAGTGCAACTACATACTCAATGTTCAATGCATCCAAATAAAATCTACATAAGTCCAAAAATCATGAATTTCATACTAAGGCTAGCCAATTGATAACAAATTCCTATTGAAATTTCTCAATTTGGACATAGATATAATTAAATATGGATTTTTGACTAAATCTAGGCAAAACAGCGTCAACAGCAGGAGCCCAAACATATAGAGTTGTGCTAGTAAGTCTTAACAGCAAAAGCAGCTCTAGTGCAAAACATAAAAGTTGTAGAGAACTATCTAAAGTTTTCAGAGCATTAAATCTTACTCAAATCAGAGGTCTACAACTCAAGTTATGCTCAAAACACTAAGACTAATGCAAACAAAAAAAAAGAATCCAAATTTTCAACTAACCAAACCTAACTTCAAATAACAAAAATAAATGCAAGACTTACAAAATTGATGCTCCAACTACTTCTAGATCTTCTAAAGCTCTCCAAATTAATTGCTAGGTGAGTAGATAATTATCAAATCTCCCAAAGCAAATCAAGAACACTCTCTTCTTCTTCCTCTATACACTCACTAGCACATATACACACACACACACACACGCCTCACCAATCAAAATATACCATTTGCCACTTCAAAAAGTCTTTTTTAATAATTACATATCATCACTAATAATAATAATAATAATAATAATAATAATAATAATTATTATTATTATTATTATTATTATTATTATTATTATTATTATCGACAAATCTCTACAATATCTCTTAATAAAATAATACATAATATCACCAAATCTCTACACCCCTTAATCAAATAAACTAAGTACTCAACACCCCATAACCTTATATTTAGACAATTTAGTCCCAACTTATCTTACAATTCGGTCCTATCTCAACCATAAACACATACCTCAACCTAATATGCAAACCAACACTCTATTCAACATGTCAAGAATTACTATGCATAAACAGTACTTCCCAAAATGCGGGTGTTAAAGAAAGACACATATTTGTAGGCTTAAGCTCTCCCAAGTCAAGCCTCTTATAAATGGAGTAATTCATAAGACTAACACTAGCACCAATATTACACAAAGCTTTATTAAAATGAGTACCACCAATTACATAAGGAACAGTGAAACAACCTGGATTTTTAAGCTTTGGTGAAGACTTGGAGTACATAACCTTGAATTCTTCAACAAGAGAAACTAATCCATACTCCTCAAGCTTACTCTTATAGTTAATGATATCCTTCAAAAACTTACCCCATGCGAGCATATCTTTAATAGCATCCATGAATGGAATGGTAATGGTGATCTCCGTGAGATAATCAAGAAATTTGCCAAATTGATTATCCAATTTACGCCTAATGAACCTTTGAGGAAAAGGTAGTGTTTTAAAATCTACTTTGGGTTCATCATCTTTGGGTATGGCATCTTCCTTTCTACTCTTTTTAATACCTTCATCATCACCCTTACCACTAATAATAACATCATCATCTCCCTTACTAGCCTCTACTTTTACTATATCATCATCATCAATCACTTTCTTACCCTTACTAGCAACATTTTCAACCTCCTTACCACTCCTCAAAGTAATTACTTGGCAAGTCTCTTTTGGTATAAACTTCGGTTGGCTAAGAAGCTTTTCCAAGGGTTTAGAATTAGAAGAAGAGGCTTATTGAGCAATTTAGGTTTCAAGGATATGGTTATAAGTAGCAATTCGTTCAAGCTTAGAATTTGCTTGAATTGCTCCTTACTTTGCTTATCAATGGTAATTTCTTGGTTAATGAATTGCTCTATAAGAGTTTCAAGGTTGGATTTGGGTTGGGTAGGATTGAAAGCTTGTTGTTTTATAGGAAATCTATGTGGATTTTGTGGTTTAGTGTTTGGGTTAAGGTGTAAAAGGTTAGACCATGAAAAATTAGGATGGTTCTTCCATTGAGGGGTATAGGTGTTTGAGATTGGACCATTTCTTTGGTTGAAACCTCCTTACAAATAGTTTACTTCCCCACTTAAACTTACATTGCACTCATCATATGCATGAGGACCTCCACATAATTCAGAAGTTAAGCTTACTTTTTCAACTGAATTAATTTGAGCTTTACTTACAAACTTTTTCAAAGCATCCACCTTAGCATTCAATATATTTATGCTATCTAACTGAAGTGTTCCTTTTCCTTTGGCTAGAGTAGTTTCATCACCCATATAGCCTTGAGATGTAAGTTCTTCCAGCAAAGTAGTAGCTTCCATTGGTGTCTTGTTCATCCATTTACCATTAGAGGCTGCATTTACAATGATCCTAGCATAATCGGATAGCCCATTATAGAAAATTTGAGGAATCATCCAATCGAGCAACCCATGATAAGGACATTACCTTTGAAGCTCTTTGAACCTCTCCCAAGCTGCATAAAGTGTATCTTCCTTATTTTCCTTGAAAGTGCTAATCTCATTGTGAAGCCTAACCTTCTTATGTGGTGGGAAATACTTGTGAAGGAAAGCTTGCTTCAATTGATCCCATGTAGTGATAGAATTGCTAGGTAAACTAGCAAGCCAAATTTGAGCTTTATCCCTCACAAAAAATGGAAACAACTGTAGCCTTATTGCATCATCTGAAACATTGTTGATCTTGAAGGTTGCACACACATTAAGTGAGGATGTGGGCATATGGATCCTCTCTCGGCAAACTTCCAAACTAATTATTTTGTACCATTTGGATGACACTTAGCTTGATTTCAAAATTATTATTGGCAATAGTTGGAGCTACAATTCCTCTAGAATTTTCAGTGATATCCGGTAAGGCAAAATCGCCTAGAGTTCTTCTTTGTAATTCAGCCATGTTAACTTGTCTTTGTTCCCTACACAAATGATGAAAAGTACGTTAAATTTCCAAGTCAAAAAATAAAATATTACTAGAACTACGAGCATGTCGCATAGAAAATCACAAATAGAACAAAAATTAAAGTATAAAAATATATAAAAAATAATCAAATTATAAATCTAAATAAATAACAAACTAACTAAAACATACAACTAAACAAATAATAATAAAATCAATATTCAAAGAAAACGTAGGTGGAGATTACAACATAGAATAGAATAATGAATTATTAACACAAAATAATTATATTAACCACAAATGTAATAATTAAAGAATATGACCTAAAATCCTTAAGAGCAACTCTCGTTGTCAAATAAGGGCATTTCTATCTAGAGTCTACAAGCACTCTCGTGTCATTGTAGAGATAAATAAAAACCATAAAGTTCTTTGCCAATTCTTTGATCCCTCAAAGTGGAATTCTTATCTCCAGGTACTTTCTTATCCTTTAAGTGAAATCAGATGTATTTTCATTAAAAATCCCAACTCTCATTGTGAACCTTTTACTAAAATATTACATATGGTGATCAAGCATATATAACACATTTAAGTACTCAATTGAAATCAAATTATTTATTCAATAATGCAAAACAATTAATATAATTCATTAAAACTATCATCCATTGCAATTTTAACCTACTAAGCAATCAGCCTAGATACATAATGAATAATAACATAAACACAAATAAATAATATTCAAATAATAAAATAATTATAAAAAAGAAGAGTTAGAAATAGTTAAAAATGAATTTAGAATCTCTAATAATCTCCTTTGATAATAACTTAATGAATGAAAATGTCTACAAAGCAGATGCTCTTTTGATCTTTTTTGAATATCAACAACTTTAAGTTCTAACTACTTTTGTATCCCAAAACAATAATCTCTAATTATCTAATAATATCTTCCATATATCTTTTATATCTTTTACAGAGACAAAATAAAGTACTTATATATTCTGAGGTTGATAGCCAAAGGGTACAAGTTATGTCAAACTAAAAGCTACAAATCTTGGTGAAGAATCACATTGCTTCAATATTAGTAGTCAATTAAAGGGAATTTTCAGCAATCCAAATGAATGAATTAGGTCTAGATGTCATACAAGTTATATCTCTTTAAAATAGCTTTCTATAGCAACTTGAATCACTCAAATCAGAGTTTTGTAGAGGAAGTTATGGCTGAAAGAGTGCAATATGGTCTGAAGGGTAGTGTCTCTTCACACCATGCCCAGTCGTGAAGCTTGTGCCGACTAGTGATAGTTCCATTTGGTCACGAATCATGAAAGACAAGGGTTAGGGTGGGGAGTCATGACAGTGCACATTGGTACCGAGTAGTGACATGCAGTGCCGAGTAGTGACAGTCCATATACACTCCAAAGCTTGCTTCCTTCATTCCTTTGATCATGAATTACCTCAATATGTCCATATAATTTTCACAAGCTACAAATCAAACTTCAAAACATTTATAAGTCATTCAAATTCATATTAATTCACTAAGAATAATAAAGACCTAAAGCATTTGTAATTATGAATAAAATGGATGAAAACAAAACTAAAATGTGAACTAAATGCAACTTAAATATGCATGAAACACACTAAAACTACTATGCTAATTGCAATGTATCAAACTCCTTCACACTTAGACTTTGCTTGCCCTCAACCAAAACTCAAAGATCAAAGATGAAGGTTAAACAAAAGATCAATAGATTACTCCTTTCAATTCAAAAATGATTAAGCACTAATAAGGGTCATTGCCACATTAAATGAAAGAAATAAGGAAAAAGAGATTAACAATTAACTCCACAAGCCCTCACAAGCCTAGAACATGGACAATAATATAATAGAAAATAAAGTAACCCCACCAAATATTATTACAAATGAAATCAATGCAAGTAAATTTCAAGTCCAATTTATTAATCAAACTTTAAATATAAGGGAAACTACTAAATAATGGAGGACAAAAGAAAAGTACACGTACTTATACAATCAATCTCAAGGCATTTTTAGACAATAAACTTTACTTGAGATATTATTGGAAATTATTTCTGAATGAATGCAAATGAGGAGCAAACACAAATGTACACGACTTACTCGGAATCCATAACATCATCAAGTGGCTACTAGCACTATTCATAGCCGTATTAGGCTAGAGGAATAAGATGTATACACTTTGTGTCTCTATATTTTTTTTAGATGAGTGCATTTTATGCTCCATCTCGCCATATTTTTTTATTTTTATTTTTTTAAATAGACAATAAAGATAGAGTCCTCATCCTTTATTGATCAATTACACGTACGCATTATAGCTATAGTTTCCTCTTTTAAGCATGTATCATTTCCCTAAAACTTTAAGCTCAATACATTAATCCAAATTAATTAAAGTGATTAAAAGATTTCAAAAGAAATAACATAAGGCAAAAGTCACCATCAAACCTACACTACCTTACACAAGGCAAAAGTCACCATCAAACCTACACTACCTTGTCCAAATTCTTAGTAAATAAAGCAAGAGAAGTAAATAATCAATTAATTTTTAGATGTTTCTAAGACTTAATATATCAATGAACTAAATTAGAACAAAATCATTCTAAATTCAAAAGGAGTATATAAAAATAAGATCAAAAAGATTATTTGAAATAATGCAACCTAGCATAGTAAACTAAAAATACAATACTTAAACTAAAAATGCAAAATACACATAAATGTAAAAGATATAAAATAAATGCAAAAGACATAAAATAAATGCAAAAGACATAAAATAAACATAAATGCAAAAGACATAAAATAAACATGCAACTAAAATAAATAACCCCTCTCCCACACTTAAAATTACACATTACCCTCAATGTGAGCATGTAAATGCAATAAAGACAATCAAGTAAAATATAAGTGGAGAGAAAAAGAGTTAAGAAATGCTCCCTCAATCTTGTTGCAGTGAAGGTTGTGGGGAATCAATTTGATACCCACTACGCTCAATAAGGCGATCGATATTGTGAGACATGCGCCTTTGCCAATGTTCTGTATGGTGTTGTCTAAAATTAAGATGCTCCAATTATTGCATCATTGCTTATTGACCATGGAGAACTTGTTTCCATAAAGTCAAATCACTAGGAGCACTAGAGACTCTTCCACCAAAAGCTACATTCTCAGAAGTTGGTTGATGGGGTGGTGCGATATCCTCCTCACTTGCATTGTGATCACTCTCATGATGTTCTTCCTCACTTTCCTCCACCGCCCGCACCATTTATGGATTTTGATCTCATTTGATCCAATAAGAATGCTCTCATGCATGCTTGAGGTTGAAGTTAGTGTGAATGACTTCACCATGGGTGAAAGCTTGCTTGGTAAAGTGAATTAGTCTAACACATCTCATACTTGACAAAGAAGATTGTGAGACATCAAAAGCAAGTGCAATTTGAGTAATGACATGACCATGTGTCAAAGGACCTTGAGAATGGTTAGAACAATCAAGCATTTAATTAAGAAGCCAATGAGTCCAACAAATTGGTTTCTTTTCATGAACACACTATATCAAAAACAATTCTTGTAAGGATGCCCTATTACCTTCTGATTTGTCAAAAATAAGATATGCAAGTATCTTATGCAATTTATAGTCTTTAATAAACATAGCCGATCCTTTTTTAGCATCAAAATAAGGAGGCAAACCCATCAAAAATGCCCAAAAATGACGTGGACTAAAATCACTTGACATTTTACTAATACCATCCTTAGCAAAACTAAACACATTTTTCATGAAAGTAGGATTCACTTGGTAAGTATGGCTTAGCATGCGAAAGTCTATAGCAGTTTTGTCCATGTCATTTATAACCAAAGAATAATAAAATTCTTGGGTCAATTGCACATAAGAATCATTTTCCAAATCAACAAATTTCTTAAGTCCTATTGACTTCAACAATTTATCCATAACATTAGTCATATCCATTTTTTCAATAATAGACTTAGGTAAAAATCTAGAACTTACAACATCTCTAGCTTTACTTAGAACATACCTATCACCTTTAAAATCATGAAAAATAGGGAAAGGGGCCTCATACCTTAGAGCAAGATCAATAGGTTAGTCTTCTTCTTCACTTTGAATGATGGCTTTACCCTTTGAAGCTTTGGAAGATTTAGAAGCTTTCTTCATAGTTAAATAAATATAAAAGAGAATGTAAATGCAAAATTAGAAATAGAAAGAAATGTGGAGAGAATGTACAGAGAAAAGAAAGAGAGAAATGTAGATAAGAGAGTGTGTAGAGAAGAAGAAATATAGAAAAGAGAATATGTAGAAGTGATTTAAAAATAGTAATGTAGTAAAGACAAAAATGAAAGTGGAGGGAAATGAAAATGAAAAGAGTTGTTGGGAAAATTTCAAAATGAAGGCTTCAAAAATTCAAAATGTGAATATGTATTGGAAGAATGCATGTATATATAAAATCATTTTTTTAGAAGTTAGTGTGGTGAAAGTGTGTATTGGTTAGGAAGGGGTGTGTGTGGTATGTGTAAGTGTTGACTAGGCACTATTTGGAAGCTGTTGTGCCGAGTCGTGATAGTATAGATTAGTCACGACTCGGCACTTATCGACTGATATTGCCGAGTCGTGACAGGGGCGAAGCGTCATGACTCGGCACTAGTCCGAGCTTTGGGTGCCGACTCGGCACCCTGTGTAATTTAATTAAAATTTTTTTTTAGAAAATAAATATATTTTAAATAAAATAAATATTAAATCTAATTCTAAAATAATGTGAGTAGTAAAACAAGAATAAATAAAATAAAAACTAAGACTAAAAGAAATGAAATGTAGAAGATAAAGCAAATATATTCTATACTAAATAAGAAATGATATAAATGAATGCTAAATTGAGGTCTATAGCTTGACCATTACCTCTATGAAGAATAAGGTGGAGAATTGAGTGGAATGGATATCCCTTTCTCCAACTGATCACCAATAATATAAGGCTTTAAACGATGACCATTGACTTTAAAAGTTTTACCTTTTTCATTTGTAATCTCGATAGCACCATAAGGAAAAACTTTACAATTCGGAATGGACCCGACCACCTTGATGTCAACTTTCTGGGAAAGAATTTAAGTCTTGAATTGTACAAAAGAACAAGTTGCCCTTCATAAAACTCCTTCTTTTGAATATGCTTATCATGCCATTGCTTAGTTGTATCTTTGTAGATCTTGGCATTTTCATAGGCATTCATCTGCAATTCCTCCAATTCATTAAGTTGAAGAAGCCACTTTTGACCTACTTTCATTAAATCAAAATTCAATGCTCTTGTTGCCCAATAAGCTTTATGTTCAAGCTCAACCGGCAAATGACAAGACTTTCCATAAATCAATTGATATGAGGTAAGATCAATGGGAGTTTTAAAAGCTGTCCTATATGCCCATAATGCATCATCAATCTTCAATGCCCAATCCTTTCTTAAAGCTAAAACTATCTTTTCCAAAATCCATTTAAGTTCCCTATTATTAACTTCAACTTGACCACTTATTTGAGGGTGGTATGGAGTAGCTAACTTTTGAGTAACACCATACTTCTTCAAAAGTGACTTAATAATGTAGTTGTAAAAATGAGAACCGACATCACTAATCAATGCTCTTTGAGTACTAAACCGAGAGAATATGTTCTTCTTAAGCATTTTCTTGACAACCTTGGCATCATTTGTAATAGATGGAATAGCTTCTACCCATTTAGAGACATAGTCAACCATGACAAGGATGTACTTATTGCCTAAAGAACTTGGAAATGGTCCCATAAAATCAACACCCTAAACATCAAAAATTTCTACCTCTAGAATATCACTCAAAGGCATCTCATGCTTCTTAGAAATGTTACCCGTTCTATGACATCTATCATAAGCGAGCATAAAATTTCGGGCATCTTTAAACAATGTAGGCCACCAAAATCCAAATAAGAGTACTTTAGATGTTGTCCTAGATGCACCAAAATGTCCACCAACTTCCATGGAATGGCAATGCCTTAGAACATCTGGAACTTCATCTTGTGGAACTTCATCTTGTGGAACACATCTTCTTATCAAACCATCTCCACACCTCTTGCATAATAGTGGTTCTTCCCAATAATAAAAGTTGACATCATGCAAGAATCTCTTTTTCTGTCTAAAATCCATTCCATAAGGCAAAACTCCACTTACTAGGTAGTTAGCAATATCCACAAACCAAGGAAGTTCCTTTTTAGCAATTTGTAGAAGTTGTTCACCCGGGAATGTGTCATTGATAGGTACACCATCATCTTACTTCTTTAATCCTTTTTAATCTAGCCTTGACAAATGATCCACCACAAGATTTTCACTACCCTTCTGATCTCTAACCTCCCAATCAAACTCTTGAAACATCAAAATCCATCAAAGCAACCTTGGCTTGGCATCTTTCTTGCTAAACAATACTTGAGAGTAGTATGATCCGAATAGATAATCACCTTTTGACCAATAAGATATGCTATAAATTTGTCAAAAGCATAAACAACAGCAAGAAGCTCTTTTTTGGTGGTAATATAATTGATTTGAGCACCATCAAGAAGCTTGCTAGCATAGTAGATAACACAAGGCTTCCCTTCCTTTCTTTGGCCTAAAACAGCCCCCACAGTATAATTACTAGCATTACACATGATCTCAAATGGTAAATCCCAATTAGGTGGCTGAAAAATAGGAGCTGAAACAAGAGCTTTCTTAAGCTTTTCAAAGGAATCCAAGCATGCTTTATCACACTCAAAAATTGCCTTTTTTGCTAACAAGTTACACAGTGGTTTGCTAATTTTAGAGAAGTCTTTAATGAATCTTCTATAAAACCCTATATTCCCAAGAAAACTTCTCACATCTTTAACACATTTTGGAGATGGCAAATTTGCTATGACTTTAATTTTTTCCTTGTTAACTTCAATACCCCACTTTGACACCATATGGCTTAGAATAATGCCTTCTTACACCATGAAATGACATTTCTCCTAATTTAGCACTAATTTATACTCTTTGCACCTGTCAAGAACTTTAGAAATATTTTTTAGCCCATTTGAAAAGTTAGCACCATAAACACTAAAATCATTCATGAAAAGCTCTACACAATCATCAATTAGATCACTAAAAATAGAGAACATGCATCTTTGAAATGTAGTGGGAGCATTACATAGCCCAAAAGGCATGTGTCTAAATGCAAAGGTACTATAGGGACATGTAAAAGTGGTCTTAGGTTAGTCATTAGGATGAATAGGTATTTGGTAAAAACCACTAAGCCCATATAAGTAGCAAAATAAGAAAAATTAGCTAAACGTTCTAAAACGTGGTTGATAAATGGCAATGGAAAATGGTCCTTCCTAGTTGCCTTATTAAGCTGTCTATAATCAATGTACATATGCCATCCAGTGATAGTCCTAGTGGGTACTAAATCATTAGACTTATTTTTCATAACCGTTAAGCCACCTTTTTTAGGGACAACCTGAACGAGACTTACCCACTTGCTATCACTAATGGAATATATAATACCATTATCAAGCAACTTAATTACCTCTTTCCTAACAACATCTTTAAAAGTGGGATTTAATCTTCTTTGACCTTCAATGGAAGGCTTAGCATCATCCTCTAAAAGGATTTCATGCATACACACATTAGGGCTAATACCCTTCAGATTATTTATAGAATAACCAATAGCACCTTTATGACTAAGTAATACATCATATAAAGAATTAACATTATTATTAAGCAAAAATGAATTCACAATAAGAGGAAATTTAAAGTTAGAGTCAAGAAATGCATATCTTAAATTGGATGGTAAAGGCTTGAGCTCTAGATTTGCTTCTTCGTTTGGTGAAGTAGACTTTAGATCATCCTTAAAGGTTTAAACCTTAAAGTCCTATGAGGGGGAAAGTATGAAGTTGCCTCCATGAATTTGACATTAGCATCTTGCATTATGTAGGGCTCAATAGGATCTTTCCTTAAACACTCATTTATCACTTCATTAATGCATTCATCAATAACATCTAGAGAATCAATTTTACTAGCCACTTCAATTGGTGTAGTCTTCATCATCTTGAATACATAAAAAACCATAGACTTATTTTTCACTTTTAATGTGATCTTGCCTCTTTTCATATCAATAATCACACCCGCTGTCACCAAAAATGGGCTCCCAAACAAGATTGGGATTTTAAAATCTTCTTCCATGTCCAAAACAACAAAATTGGCAGGTATAATAAATTTACCCACTTTAGTTGGAATATTTTCAAGAATCCTAAGTGAAAAAGTGACATATTTGTTTGCCATGGAAAGACACATATTTGTAGGCTTAAGCTTTCCTAAGTTAAGCCTCTTATAGATGGAGTAAGGCATAAGGCTAACACTGGCACCTAGGGGTGGCCAAGGGCCGGTTTCGGCTCGGAACCGAACCATAACCGGCCCGGTCAAACTCAGAATCGGAACCGGTCAAACCCAGAACCGGGCTGAACCGGCCCTGAACTGAGGGTGGGACGGGTTCAGGGCCGGTTCCACCATTATGGAACCGTGAACCGGCGGTTCCGGTTTGGAACCGGCCGGTTCAGGTTTCGAACCGGTTGGTTCTGGTTCATTTTATGAAAAAAAACAAATTATGTCAAAAATTCAAAAAATGCAAGTTACAACTCTTTATAAAATTCTACATAATCCTCTCTTACTCGTGATATATTTTGTTTTCTAAAATAATACAACTTTTTACAGTGCGTAAAAACCGAACCGAAAAAACTGGAACCATGAACCGGAACCGGCCCGGAACCTGGGTTAAGCCGGTTCTGGTTCGGTTCCACCTTAGGTCGAACCATCAACTGGCGGTTCCGAACTGGAACCGGCCGGTTCATGAACCGTGGCCACCCCTACTGGCACCAATATCATACAAAGCTTTATCAAAATGAGTACCACCAATTACACAAGGAATAGTGAAATAATCTGGATCCTTAAGCTTTGGTGGAGACTTGGAGTACATAGCCTTAGATTCTTCAATAAGAGAAACTAATCCATACTTCTCAAGCTTGCTCTTATGGTTAATGATATCCTTTAAAAACTTGCCCTATTCTGGCATATCTCTAATAGCATCCATGAATGGTATGGTAATGGTGATCTCCTTGAGATAATTGATGTGTACTAATCTGCAAGCGTACAGAATCGTATCAAGTAGTAAAGAAAGATATCGTCCCTCAGAGATTTGTGGTTGAATACTGTAATACTAACTATGCTTATTTGTTTAGACAACGAAATAGAGTTTATAGTTTCAA
>CATIWO010007552.1:0-10982 GCA_949673435.1 Macaranga tanarius | reverse complement strand
ATTACATGCCCCATTTTTTTTTTTTTCTTATTTTTTTACTATTCCTCTTTTTTTTTTCTTATACTTTTTTTTCTTTTCCTATTTTTTTATTTTTATTTTCTCTTTATTTTTTTTTATCTTTCTTCTTTCTTTTTTTTTTTATTTTCTCTTTATTTTTTATCTCTCTTTTTTCTTTCTTTTTTTTTATTTTCTCTTTATTTTTTCTCATCCTCCCATTATATGAAAATAGTATAACCAAGTATAAAAAATTTAATACTCATTACATTGCATTTGTTTTAAGACTCATGTAACCAAGCATGGTAATTGAATGATAAATACATTATATTCCATTGCATTCTTAATTCCATTACTTTACTCATTACATTCCATTCTATTGCTACCAACCAAGCAAGGCCGTAGGACTTTATAAGTAATTAGATTTTTTTTAACACACACAAATTGATGAGAAATACAGTAAATTGTTTTTTATTTTTTAAGTTTATTTCATTTTTAAGGGACAATAGTTGATTCTACCATCAATTTTTATCAATATACAATTTTCTCTATAAACTTTACTTTTGGTAGCAATTTTATCCTAATCTAAATTAGCTTGTGCCAACACCAACATAACATTTCCACGTGTAAATATACTTGCTGACATAGAATTTAGTATAGAAATATTAACTTATTCCATCCTTAACTTTCTTATAGCAAATTTAACTTGTCAATTTTATTTGATTTCAAAATTATTGTGAAAACTTTTATCAATCAAAATTATAATTTTCAAAAATAAAAATAAAAATAAATAACAATTCTTGAATTACGATGGTTACCATTAATAATAAAATATCAAATTAATTCAATTCAAATTTAGAAATATTTATCGTTTGACTAATTATATATTATTAACAATATTTGAAAAAATCAGGAGATATACACTTTTTCTTGTAATTTATTTTTATGAATAAAAAACTCTTTTTGATCATCTAGTTTACTAAATATTTATATTTAACTAATTTTTTATTTCACCTACATTGTACATAACTAAAATATTTACTAAATATGTAATTTATTTTAATTTTATTTATTTTATAAAAGATATAATAATTATAATATAAATACAATAAATTATTAATACTAAATAATATGTATTGTTGGTAATAATTCATGTAAAACATGCATTATGTTTTGAGAATTACTATAATAAATTATATAATATTAACATATGAAACAATATAATAACGATTTTTATCAGGGTAGACTTAAACATTATATATGAAGAAATAAAAAAATATAATATAGCCAAAAATTTTAAAAATTATTATTGTAATTGGAAGATCTAGTAATATTGTTTTATCTATAGTATAACTAAAATAAACTTATGGATGTATACTATTTTTATTCAAATAAATCAAAATTTTAAATTTAAAAATTTAGATTAATTGAAATTTTAAATAAAAGTTTCTTCTCTGACTGAAAAATTAATTAAATTAATTTTTTTCTAAAATAATTGAATTTCTTGGTCAGTTACATATAAAATATATAAATAACAGTTTTGTGAAATACCTCCTTATTTATCAATTCATTAATTTTTTTTTTTTACTTTTTGTATCTTTTTAATTATTTCTATATGTATAATAGATAGTGTAAAATTATATAAATTATATTAGTAATAAAACATAAATTATATTTCATATAAAACACATAGGACATTATAAGTAGGGGTGTGCACGGTCAGTTTCGGTTCAAAATCGAACCAAACCAGCAAAAACTGATTAACCGAATCTTCTAAAAATCATAACCAAACCGAACGAATTATATACTAAAAATTGAGCCGAACCAAACAGACTCGGTTCGGTTCGGTCGGTTCTTCGGTTTATTAATTTTATTTTTAAATAATTTTTTTATTTTTTTATTTATTATTTTTAAATTTTTTTGAAGTGAATTCTTTAATTATATAACTAAAATATATATTTTTTATATTTATTTAATATTTTATAATATATATATATGTATATCGGTCGGTTTGGTTTTTTCAGTTTTTCAAACTCAAAACCAAAACCGAACTGACTAATCAAATTTTTTAATATCTAAAATCGAAATAGAACCAAACTTATATATAACCGAACCGAACCAGTGGTTAGTAACTAGATTTTTTTTTTAACACACACAAATTGATGAGAAATATAGTAAATTGATTTTTATTTTTTAAGTTTGTTGCATTTTTAAGGGACAATAGTTGATTCTACCATCAATTTTTATCAATACACAATTTGCTCTATGAACTTTACTTTTGGTAGCAATTTTATCTAAATTAGCTTGTGCCAACACCAATATAACATTTCGACATGTAAATATACTTGCTGACATGGAATTTAGTATAAAATTATTAACTTTTTCCATCCTTAACTTCACTCAATTTTTAATATATCCTCAACTTTCTTATAGCAAATTTAACTTATCAATTTTACAAATTATTTCAATTTAATTTAATTTCAAAATTATTGTAAACAGTTTTATCAATCAAAATTATAATTTTAAAAAATAAAAATAAATAACAATTCTTGAATTACGATGGTTACCATTAATAATAAAATATGAAATTAATTCAATTCAAATTTAGAAATATTTATCATTTGACTAATTATATATTATTAAGAATATTTGAAAAAATCATTAATTTTAATTTTTACCTTAAAATATACTCTTTTGTTCTATCAATTTTACAAATTATTTCAATTTTATCCAATTTGAAAATTATATCTAGATATCTGTAGAAAATTTTTTTTATGTGATCAAATGGTTTTGCTAAAATTAAATGGGGCTACTATAATTAAACTAACAAAATCAAGAATAATTTATTCATTTTTTTTGGTAAGGTAAATATGACATTCCTTCCTGCCGGCACCTCCATTGGATGTTCTTAACTCTCAAACACCTAAGTTGGGTATCGATATGACGAAGTACCACTTCTGACCTAAATGAATCATTCATACCACTAATAATTATCTTTCATTAAACTCTTACATACTTACATTTCTTTCTTCTCAATTTCTCACCATCTAATCTAATTCATCTTCCAAGATCAAGATTTGTATGGAATTCAAGTATTTGAGGTAAATAAATTTAGCTTTGTTTTATTTCTAAATTATTGAATTTGGAAAGAATTTTATGTTTTGATTGTTTGCAAAGTTAAAAGCTTTGTTTATGCCAAAACAGACCCCTGTAATGTTAAGAATAGTATTTGGGATTGATTAGGATTGATTTTTGGTATTTTTGACTGAAGCAGGGCTATTTTCTACATTTTTGGGTCGACCACGCGATGCCTTAATACTGAGGAGGCACCTCAGTACTACTGAGGCAACAGCTCAACACTGAAGAGGCACCTCAATGCACTAAGGCAGCACCTAAGTGCACTGAGGAGGCACCTCAATGGGCTATTTAAGCCCCAAAACCTTAATCGAAGCTATTTTAGACCATTTTTTGGGTCCTATACCATATCTTTTAGTCGTAGATCAATTAAATTGAGTAGAATTTAGATGTTTAGCTTATGTTCTTATACTTTTGCTTCTGGATGTTAGGAGCAAATTTGGTTCCACCTGTGGAGCCTAGGTTAGAGCTAGATAGGTAGTCTTTTACTTCTGCAAGCTAGGTGAGTGGTTATATGTATACAAAATTAGCTTTGAAACTAAGTACATATATATCAATATATATATATATATATATATATATATATATATATATATATATATATATATAAAGATATTAAAATATTTTTTTATATTTTAATAAATGATGTTTCCTTACAAATAGTCTTTTATCGATTATCAGCTTGCAAATATGGTTTTACAAGTTACTTAGCCTTTATATCATAAATTAGGAACTTATGGCATATAATTATTATTGATATCGCAAAAGTAATTTAAAGTAAAGACATGTTTAATATTTTTATAAAATGATTATATTTTAGTAGTATACTAGCATCAGCTTTATGATTCAGTAATTATGTTTTCTTAGTAGTTTGATAAATGTGAACGATGGATTTATAAGTAAGCCTATACACTCGTGATATGTACCCTTTAGATTACACCATAATCACTGGTGTGTTATTTTAGTATATTATGTATATATATATATATATATATATATATATCAGCAATATTATCTAGCAACTATCTTGGAGACAGTGTAGTTTAGCTCTGTGCATACGTATGACTAGTATTATATATATATATATATATACACTTAGGCTACCAGTGTCATCATTGCACCCAATGTGTTAGCAATCTAGCATAATCTTTTGGTTACATGAGTGTATAGATTAAAATGATCATGAATATTCATTTAGTTTTATAGCAATTGTATAGCTACAGTTATACAGTATTTCAGTTACTAGCAAATTTAAATATTATTAATCATAAGTATTATCTCAGTAGTTTATTAATACTTATCAAAGTTATTTTTATACATATTTACATAGCTATCATAGAAAATAACTAATGTTCCCACTTATTTTTAATTATCCACTCACTGAGTATTTTTGTACTCACCACTCTTATTTTAAATATTTTCAAATTCAGTGGAGATTCAACAGTAGTAGCTCGTAGGTCATGTTTTGAATGTCCACCTAGTGTCTAGAAGAGATTGCACCAATCAACTCTGTCTATGGTCTTTTGAGTTTACCTCTAAGTTTATCTTGATAATAATGGGTAGATTGTATATGAAAATCTGAGGATGTATTAAAGAGATTTTAATATGTATGATTATAGTAGATCTTTAAACTTATTTTGAAGTTAATAACAGTAAAAGTATTTGCATTATCACATTATTCTCCTCAGTATTAGTATAACAACTAGCCAACCAGTCATGCCTACTCTATAATTAGCTGAATAGGTGTGACAGTTTAATTAGTATTAAAAGTTAGGTTTAGTAGTTTTCTTAGATTTAGCAGTTTGCATAGTTTCTATCATTGGAATAGAATTGTTAAGTTTAAGATCTTATTGTTGTCATATTTTTATAGATAATGCTACTGAGACTTAGAGGTGGTAGAGGCCATGGAAATAATCATGGCCGCATCGCTAAACTCACTGATATTGGCTAACCTCATAAGAATCCTTTTAATCATCCTGAAAGAGTGGATGCTATATCTATTAATGGAGGGGAACATGTGGATTCCACCTCTAGTGGTGTATCAGGAGTGTATCCAGATACTCTACTGCCATAACTTGTTCCTACACCTCCAGCTCATCCACCACCAATTCCTCCTATTCCTTAGCTAGAACAACCCGTACGTCATTTTCAAGCTGATGCTGGTATGGGATCTTTAATGAATCAAGCTTTTATGGTGGCTATAGCTGCTCAAGAGCAGTATCAAAATCCTTAAACGATAGTAGATCATGCCCATAGATTGGGTGTGTATAATTTTGAGGTGTCTATAGATGGTGGAATAGCTGATGAGTGGTTGAAGAAGTTATTGAAAGCTTTCCTTATCTTAGGATTAATGAAGGTGGAGAAGATACAAAATGTGCACGGATTTATAAAAGGCTTAGTGAATGATTGATTATCCAGAGTCCATCATTTATATGGTGAAGGATTGACGTGGAATGTGTTTATCACTAAGTTCCATAAGGAGTATCTAACAAGTAGCTATAAAAAAAAGTAAGTAGGAGGCCTTCTTTAACCTGATCCAAAGGAGCTAATCAGTCAGAGAAAACACAGATAGATTTGAGGATCTTTATCACTTTGTTTCTAGGGTTATGCCTTTAGAGGAAATTAAGTATGATAGGTCCAGAAGTGGATTAAAAGCTCATATGAGAACTAGAATAACTTAGTATGAAGGAAATAATTTTTGAGAGCTAGTTCAAAAGATGTTTACTTTTGAGAAGGCAAGGAATGAGGAAGTAGAGTTAGAATAAAGGAATAAAAGGTTTAATCTAAGTTCCTCTCAAAGTTATAAAGATAAGCAAGTTAACAGAGGGGTTAACATATTTCCACCTAAATCTGGTTATGGTGGTAGTGGTTGAGGCTCTTATATGTACATGGGACAATAAGAAAATCAACCTCAGATAAGTCAGAGATCTGTAAGGTAGCCAATTGGTAGTTCTGTCAATACCTAGAGGCAAGCTTGGAAAGGTGTGTCACAGAATAACCAGAGAAGACTTACATAACCTCAATAGGCAAATTGTAGCAAGTTTTATGAAGGCGAATGTAATAAGACATCGTTGGGTTGTTATGAGTGTGGTATGGAGAAATTGGCCATATAAAAAGAGATTATCCTTCACTAGTGCAATCTGGTGGTTAAGGGTGAGGGACTGTTGCTCCTAAGAATTATAGTGGTAGTATGAATTTTCCACCAAGTAGACAGATTACCACTGATTCTAACCTTAATGTTAGTAGAGGTAGTGTTTTTGCTATAACATCTCAGCAAAGACAGAATGCCTAACTAAATTGACCTTTGACTTAGGCTAGAGTTTTGCAATGATGCAAGATGAAGCATTGGCATCTCCATAAGTTGTTATAAGTATATTAACAATCTTTGACCGAGATGCTTATGTGTTATTTGACCCAGGAGCTACACATTCTTTTATGTCTCACCTATTTACTTTGCATGCTAGTTTTAGGCCTAGTTCCTTAGAGGCTATGATGATTGTTAGTAATCCTTTGGGAAACTCTAAGGTTTTTGAGAAAGTGTATAAGGATTGTGTAGTTAAGATAGGTGAGCATGAGATCCTAGCAAATTTAGTTCCCTTACAACTTCAGGGTTTAGATGCAATCTTGGGCATGGATTGGCTATCTCGCCATTATGCTATAGTAGATTATTTCAAGAAAATGGTAGAGTTTAGTCATCCTAAGGAAACTAACTTTTCTTTTCAAGGGGTACGACATGCTCTTTCCTATTATGTGATACCCACCATAACTACAAGGAAAATGTTAAGAAAGGGTTACCAAGCATATCTTGCTTATGTGGTTGACACTAAGTCTGAAGGGCCAAAATTAAAAGATATCCCAATAGTGTGTGAATTCAAAGAAGTTTTTCCTGAAGATCTTCTAGGTTTACCCCCAGATAGAGAGGTTGAATTCTCTATCGATGTGATTCCGGGTACAACTCCTATTTCTCAAGCACCCTATAGAATGGCTCCAGTAGAGTTAAAGGAATTAAAGATCCAATTACAGGAGTTATTAGATAAAGGTTTCATTAGACCTAGTGTATCACCATAGGGAGCATTTGTGTTGTTTATTAAGAAAAAGCATGGTTCCATGAAGTTATGTATAGATTACAGACAGTTGAACAAGATTACAGTACGTAATAAGTATCCATTACCTTGTATTGATGATCTTTTTGATCAATTACAAGGAGCTAAAGTTTTCTTAAAGATTGATTTAAGGTCTGGGTATCATCAACTAAAAATTAAAGAGACAGATGTACCTAAGACGACTTTTAGGACACATTATGGACATTATAAGTTTTTTATTATGTCGTTTGGGTTAAATAATGCACCACCTACCTTTATGGATCTCATGAATAGAGTGTTTCACAAATACATGGATAGATTTATGATTGTATTCATAAATGATATATTGGTGTATTCTCAAAGTAAGGAGGAACATGAAAAAAATTTGAGGATAGTTTTACAAACTTTGAGAAGTAAAAACTATTTATTAAATTGAGTAAATGTAAGTTTGGCTGGATCAGATTGATTTCTTAGGGCATGTCATATTGACATAAGGCATTTATGTAGACCCTAAGAAAGTTGAGGCAGTAGTTAAATGGGAACAACTAACTAATACTATAGAAGTGAGGAGTTTTTTAGGTTTAGCTGGTTATTATCGCCAATTTATTTAAGATTTCTTAATTATAGCAGGTCCATTAACAAAATTGTTAAAGAAAAATGTGAAGTTTGCATGGACAGAAGAATGTCAATAAAGTTTTGAGATACTTAAGGCGTGTTTAACTTTTGCACTAGTGTTAACTGTTCCCACTAGTGATAGTGAATTTATTGTATATAGTGATACTTCTAAGAAAGGATTGGGTTATGTTCTCATGCATAATAGAAAGGTTATAGCATATGCTTCTAGACAACTGAGACCGTATGAGTTAAACTATCCTACTCATGATTTGGAATTAGCAACTGTAGTATTTGATCTTAAGACTTAGAGACATTATTTATAAGGAGAGACATGTCAAATTTTTACAGATCACAGATCTCTTAAATGCCTCCTTAGTAAAAAAGAGTTGAATTTGAGGCAAAAATGATGGATTAAGTTATTAAAGGACTATGACTATTTAATAGAGTACCATCCTGGCAAGGCAAATGTTATAGCAAATGCTCTTAGTCGGAAATCCTATGATAGTTTAACTCATATAAGGTTAGTATGGTTTCCCTTGTTAAAATAACTTCAAGCTATGAATGTGAATATGAAACTGAACAATTAAGGAACATTGTTGGCAACTCTCAAGGTTAGACCTATTCTTTTAGTAGGAGTTAAGGAAGCTCAAACTCAGAATACTTATTTATATAAAGTTATTGAAGAGGTGAAAAGTGGGTGACGAAATGATTTTTCTCTTAGAGGACATGGAACTTTAATGTTTAGAGAAAGAATTTATGTTCCAAATGTAGAAGATTTGAAGCAGGAGATTATAGAGGAGGCACATTATTCTACGTACTCAATGCATCCAGGTAGTACCAAGATGTATCGTACACTTGAGGAAAACTATTAGTGGCAGGGTATGAAAAGAGACATAATAGACTATGTAGCAAGATGTTTAGTTTATCAACAAGTGAAAGCTGAACATCAACATGCATAAGGTCTTTTGCAACCACTTCCTATTTCAGAGTGAAAATGGGAGCATATTACGATGTATTTTTTAATGGGACTACCTCGTACGCAGCAAGGATATAATATAATATGGGTTATAGTGGACTGGCTCACTAAATCAGCTCACTTTTTACCAGTCAAAATGGATTATTCATTGGATAAGTTGGCACAAGTGTATATGATTAAGATCGTAAGACTTTATGGTGCACCAATCTCCATTGTGTCAGATAGAGATCCCAAGTTTACATCTAGATTTTGGCCCAGTTTACATCAAGCTATGGGTACAAAGTTGAAGTTTAGTACTCCTTTTCACCCATAAACTGATGGTCAATCGGAAAGAACTATCAAAACTTTAGAGGATATCCTAAGGATATGTGTGATAGAATTTAAAGGAAGTTGGGATAAGCACTTACCGTTAATGCAATTTTCATACAACAACAGTCACTATGCAAGCCTTGGCATGGCACTTTATAAAGCATTATATGGAAGGAAATGTAGAACTCCAGTATGTTGGAATAAGGCAGGGGAAAAAAACTTATGGGACCAGAAATTATGCGGTTTTCCACAGAAAAGATTGATTTAATTCATAGTAGATTAAAAGTAGCTTAAGATAGACAGAAGAGTTATATTGATCTAAAAAGAAAAGACATTGAATTTAATGTAGGTGACAAGATGTTCCTGAAGATATCTCTATGGAAGGGTATAGTCCAATTTAGGAAGCATGGAAAATTGAGTCCTCATTTTATTAGACAGCACGAAGTGATTGAAAGAATTAGACCAGTAGTATATCGATTAGCTTTACCTCTAGAGTTATCTCAGGTACATAATGTTTTCCATGTTGAGAAGGTATAGAAGTGATCCCTCCCATATACTGAAGCCGCAATCAATTGAATTAAAAGAAGATTTAACTTATGAATAAGAGCCTATAGAAATCTTAGCTAGAGAAGAGAAGGTTTTGAGGAATAAAGTAATTTCGTTGGTTAAGGTTTTATGGAATAATCATTCCAAGAAGGAAGAAACATGGGAGAGAAAAGAAGATATGTGGATTCAATATCCTCATTTATTTCCCTCGTAAGTATGCAAATTTCGAGGATGAAATTTCTTAAGAGGGGAAGAATTATAATATTCTACCCTAAAGATTTACTGGGTTATAGATAGATTTATGGATTAGATAAAATTAAAAATAAGTTTTGAGAGTTCTTTTGTGCCTAAAGAATATTATAGTGGTCTAAATAGTTATTTGTCGAAAAAAAGTGGGCAGCAGCATCATCTTCTTCCTTCCTACGCCGCCAACTTCTTCTCCAAATCACCATTTTTTTTCTTCTTACTTTCTTTCTTTCTTTTCAATTTCTCACCATCTAATCTAGTTGATCTTCCAAGATCAAGATTTGTATAGAATTTACGTATTTGAGGTAAATGAATTTAGTTTTGTTTTATTTCTAATTCTTGAATTTAGATAAAATTTGATGTTTTGATTGTTTTATGAAGCTAAAAGCTTTGTTTATGCCAAAATAGACCCCTATAATGTGCATTGGGGAGGCACCTCACTAGGCTTTTTGAGCCCCAAAACCCTAACCGAAGCTATTTCGGACCATTGTTTAAGCCCTATACTATATCTTTTAGCCGTAGATCAATTAAATTAAGTAGAATTTAGATATTTAGCTTATGTTCTTATACTTTTGCTTCTGGATTTTAGGAGCAAATTTAGTTCTACCTATAGAGCCTAGGTCAGATTTGGATAGGTAGTCTTTTACTTCAGCAAGCTAGGTGAGTAGTTATATGTATACAAAATTAGTTTTAAAACTAAGTACACACACACACACAAACACACACACACACACACACACATATATATATATAAAGATATTAAAATGTTTCTTATAATTCAATAAATGATGTTTCCATACAAATAGTCTTTTATTGATTATCAGCTTGCAAATATGGTTTACAAGTTACTTAGCCTTTATATCAGAAATCGGGAACATATGGCATATAATTATTATTAATATCGTAAAAGCAGTTTAAAGTAAAGATATGTTTAATATTTTTATAAAATGATTATATTTTAGCAGTATACTAGTATCATCTTTATGATTAAGTAATTATATTTTCTTAGCAGTTTGATAAATGTAAATGATTGATTTATAAACAAGCCTATACACTCGTGATATATACCCTTTAGATTA
>CATIWO010007481.1:0-12352 GCA_949673435.1 Macaranga tanarius | reverse complement strand
ATTTTACTATAGTTACTAACAGAGGGCCTATTTCACCCCTATCTCTCTGCACCTTGTATAGACCTCCCAAACCATTCTCAAGAGAGGAACAATTATCCTTAAGAGCTTCAACAGATTCTTGAAGTTTCTTCTCTTGCATCTCTTTGACTTCCAAGAATATCTTCAATCGCTTTGGACTCAATTCCAAGTCCAAGAAACTTGCAAACTCAACAATTTCTGCTGCTGCTATGTCATTTCGTATCAAAGCCTGAAAATTTTCCATGGCAGATATCAAATCTCTCTCTGTTATTATCTCATAGGGATTTTTAGGAGCTCTCATCAGAAACTCCACTTCAGGAGATGCATTATGAAAACCAGCAACTCTCACAATATCACCCAAGCGATAACGATAAAATCCTCTATAAGTAGTTGCAACCACCTCATATGTCTTCCCTACTTCAACACCAGAAATATCAACAGTTTCTTCCCCAATAACACTACCCTGACTCAAATCAAACGGAAGAAACTCAAAGTACGCAGCAGTTGGAAGCAAAACAAATCGAGTTGTCTCCGGAGGTTGCTTAATATCAAAGTTAATACCCACAGTACATTCTGATGCAAAGTAACTTCCACCTAAAATCATTACCTCTCCTGCATAGCACTTGAGCCTTGAATAATACTGCTTCATACTTCCAGTAGAAACACACATAACATACCGAACATTAGGCCACAAATTAGACAAAATACCATCCCAATTATTTTCCTCGAAAATTAATCGAAACCTCTTCGACAAATCAGGTTGAGGTCCATCAAGAATTTTAGCAAGAGATTCTCTCATTGCAGGATCAGTAATAATGTGCATACTAAGAAATCCATTTTCAAGATCATCACATAGTTGCCTCCACTTGGACTGTAACAGACCAAATGCATTAACTAAGCCTACAGCATAAGGGGCACGAATCCCATCGATCAAATCATAGTTCCTGAGTGCACAAAGAAGATGACAATACATTTGCTGCTCAATATTCCTACCAGTAATAACCTCAGGTGGACTAATGCAAGAAAGAGCCTGAGACCAATTCTCTTTACTCATTTTTAGCAAAGGGTAAGTGGAGGCAGCTACAGCTTGGAATCCACCTCTTGTGGTAGTAACATCATCAGCATATACAAATAAAAGAATCTTATTCACTTGAGGCCTTGGTGGAAACAACCTAAAAATTTACAAAATGCCAGAAGCCAATAAAATCACAATTTTTTTTCAACGAAGAAGTAATTAATTGGCTAATTCTATTACAGAATTATCTAAAAATTAATCAATTTTAATAAAAATTGAATTAAATCAAGTTACCTTTGTAAAATTGCCTTACTGCCTTGGTGAGCTATGTGGGATGCAGCTTTCGATAGAGCTGAATCAAAATATGGAATCAATTTAGGCTTCATTGTACTTGTTCCAGAGCTACAAAATTCAAGAAACAAATCATACAATTTTTTCACTAATAATTAAATCTTGAAAAGCTAACAATTACCTGTAGAAGAAACAAACGAGAGGGTCAACGGATAGGACAGGTTGATCGTGATCATAGCGTTGACCGTCGGCCATTTGATTGATGTGATCGACGTAATCATCGTAGCAAGATAACGGAACTTTACGTCGAAACGTTGCGGCGTCGATTGGCTCCTGATCGCCAGAAAGGTAAGGACGGAGATAACGTACGCCAGCTTGGTGTTGAAGGATCGAGTGCAAAGTGTGGAGCTGGTGATGATAAGCGTCTTTCGTCAAGTCCTCGAGCTTCTGCAGAAGCTCCTCGTTTGCCATTTCCTCACTATACGGCTTCGTTTTCGCCGGTGCAACTGTTCGAGCAGAGTCACTTCGCCGGAGAAAAGAGGGCTGGTCACTCAAAAAAATATCTGACCATTACTAGATGGGTAAATTGTTAAAGGACGAAGGCTACACGGTGTCGTTTTAGCTTCATTTTATTTTTATTTAAAGTAAATAGTCTAAAATGATGTGAGTCTCAAACTATTATCACATTTGGAAGACTAAATTAATAATATTAACTGAAAAATAATAAATAAATAATTAAATTTTAAGTTTTATCATTTTAATTTAAATTATAATTAATTTGGCCATATTTTTTTTGACATAGGTGAATTAGTCAACAATGCCCACTTAAGAACGGACCACAAGAAATGAGAGAGAGAGAGATTTGAACTCCCGACCTGTCATTGGATATCAAATACCCAAGCCACTAGGCCATAAGGGGCTGAACTTAATTTGACCTTTTAAACTGTTCAATTTACGGTCAATAATTATTATATAACTACTCCTCCAATTCAATTCTTTTATATGTTCAAAATTTACTTATTTTTACACAGATAAATGTATCATATGTAATTTTGGCTATGCTGCAATTGTATTATTTTTTTTTTTGTTCGGTAGGGAAAGGGGATGGGACTCCAAGAGCCTTAAATGCCAGTGGTATGCCTTGTCTATTTAGTTAAGGTGCGCCGCTGCCTGCACTTGTATAATTTGTTACCGATAAAAAATGGTCCCATGAATAGTTTAAAGTAATGAATACAATTTTGTATAATGTGATTTCGTATTTTGATAAAATTAGTTATGTGATTTTTTTTGTTATTTAAATATTTTATATTTTTTATTTTTTTATACTTTAGTACCTTTCTAATTAATATCATTATTATTTTATAAAAAATATTGATATAATATTAAAATTTAATGATAAATTTATTCTATATATGATTGATGATTAATTTAACCACTTGGTTATTTTTAAAAATATTCTAGATTTATTTTAAAAATTATTTCTTTTTATTCATAAAAAATTAAAAATACATTTAAACTTTATTTATTGTGATTTTATTGTAGTTAGTTGAATGATATATCATTCATTGTATAATTTTAGTATTAAAAATTCGTATTATTTTAACATTAATATATATTTTTTAAACAATAATTGTTATAAGAGTATTAAAGTGTAAAATATTATGAAACACTTAATACTTAAATATCAAAAAAAAAAAAAATACAAGACTAATTTTGTCAAAATGTGAAACCACATAATACAAAATTGTATTTATCCTAATTTTAAAATATGAGAATTTTAAAAATCTCAAATTTAAATTTTTTTATTAATGTTTTTTTGCCAATAAAATATGGCTTCATTAATACTCTAAAGTATGAGAATTATAAAAATCTTAAATTTAATTTTTTTATTAATAAAGTAGTTAGATAACCTGTATAAAGAAAAAAGAGTAGGATACTCTTACACATGTGTAAAATTAATATATTTTACACAAAATCTCAATCGTTGATTACAATAGATCTAATGATTAAAATATATAGTTAATTTTATTAAATATTACCATATTTAAATTAATTAATTTTTTCTTACCTAATATATAAATGAAGTGATATAGCTGAGAAATAATCAATTAATAGACCATTTTTTGCAATTTTTCTGCTCCCTGAATCTTTTTTTTCACCATTCTATATGTTCCTTAACAATTTGTAAGCTGGTTTTCTGCCTTGTGTGCTTGCAATTTGTTCTTGTACATGAACAATGATATTTGTATGTGTTTCAGCTTTTGCTCTTTGGTCATTTTTAAGCCCATATATGTTTAAATTTATTTGCTAATTGGTTCAAATTCAATTAATTTGAAGATAATTATTTTCTGTTTTCATTTTTTAATTTTCAAAGAAAATAAAAACTTTTCATTTTCATAAAAAATTTGTAAAACATGTTTACTTATTAGAAATGAAAACACGGAGTTTTTAGTTTATAATTTTAATAAGGAAAATTATAGAAAATAATAAAAAAAAAACTTATTTTCCACTTTTCTTTTAGGCTCCGTTTGTTTGCGGAAAATATTCTGTCTATTCCAGAAAAATATAATATTTTTTTATGTTTGGCTATAACACTAGAAAAATAGTTGAAAAACATTTTTGGTATTTAGTTCACAATAGATTTTTTCCTAAATTATACAATATTATATAGAAATGGTAACATTATTTTTTATTTTTTTTCTCTCTCTTTATATTTGATAAGGATTCAAGTCTTGAAAAATAACTTTCTCGTTCTTAGAATGGGAAGTTGTTTTCCTATATTTTCAAGTTATTTTCCTTTGACTAATAACTTATTTTCCTTTGACTTATTTTATTTTGGTAACCAAACATTAGAAAATATAGGAAAATATTTTAAAGAAGAATATTTTCCACAAACAAACGGAGCCTTAAAATTAGAAAAATGGTAAAAACACTTTTCAAGTGAGATTTTTATGAAAATACCCAAAGTAAACACAAATTCCTATTTTCATTTTTCATTTTTCATTTTGAAAAATTTTCTAGAAAACTGGATTTCTAGAAAATTTTTCAAAATGAAAATAGAAAATAGGAATTTGTGTTTACTTTGGGTATTTTCATAAAAATCTCACTTGAAAAGTATTTTCACCGTTTTTCTAATTTTAAAAGAAAAGTGGAAAACAAGTTTTTATTATTTTCTAAATTTTCCTTATTAAAATTATAAACTGAAAACTCAGTGTTTTCATTTCTAACAAGTAAATATGTTTTACAATTTTTTATGAAAATGAAAAGTTTTTATTTTCTTTAAAAATTGAAAAATGAAAACATAAAATAATTTTTTGAAAGTAAACACACCCTAAATGTTTCAAATCTTCAAACAAGATCGAAGTTGGATTAACCACATACCATGCTAGTATTTATCGAAAAATATAACCCCTTTTCTTTTACTATGTTTATTTAATTTGATTACATAAGATTATAATATATTAATGGAAAGAAATTTAGATAGAAAATAATTAATTAATTGAAGAAAAAAAATATAGGTTATAATAAGGTAATATTTAATAAAAGTAAACATATATTTTAACTACTAGATCTATTATAATCAACGATTGAAATTTTATATAAAATATATTAGTTTTACACTTGTAAGTGGATCCTACTCAAAAAAAAAAATATATATATATATATATATATATGCTGCTGTATAATTATATAACCCTCTGCTCGTTAAACCTCCCATCAACCAAAAAATATTTGGAGCAATTTTGATCTATATTTCTCAAAGAATTACTTAATGAAGTCAAAAGAGAAGTGCCATTGCCAACAAATTTGAAGCACTACTTCTTGTATTTTAATTTTCTCAAACTTTCCACTAAAAGCTACTATACAAATAACACACCAATCTTTACCTGTTGCTGCTGCTACTAGCTTAGTATTCACCTACACAAAGTCAACGATTTACAGATCAAAGAAACCAAACATGAGAAAACTAAAAATTTTATTTGTCACAATGAAAGAGAACCCAAAAAGAGAAGACCCTTCTCGGTTTCTGGTCAAGAATGTGTTTTCCAAATGCCTTTAGCAGGAGAAGAGTTTGTAATCCTTACAACTTTGTGTTTATGCTGCCGTTTCTTTCTTGTGACATTTTCTTGACCATTACTACAACTACTACTAGTTACTTTTATCATGTCAACTTTAACAATGTGGTGATCAGAAGTCCCTTTTGAAGAGAACACAGAGTATGATCCAGGAACAAACTTGTAAGGTGAATTTGATGAAGCCATTATGTAATCTACTCGAGTTCCATACTTGCATGTCCCTTGCACATCTGCAAGTTTCCAATGTGTAAGTAGAGAACATGTATATATATATATATATATATATTGTAAAAGATGAGGTTTTTTATTGCATGTACTTTGGCCTTTAGCTATCATCACAACTGACTCGCATTCTCCTGCAAATTCCTTAGCATCTGTGTAATGTTTGCTCTTCAAAAATCTCATTACTTCTGCCTTTGGTGTTGGCTTCCCCATCTCCTCATAGTACTGCATTAAACAAATAAAGAATTTCATTTCAAATGTGGTCGTTAAGAGATGTTCCCCGTGCAAAAATAAATTAATTAGAACAAAAAGTTTCAATGAATATATTTAAACTTAATACATTGCTGCAATTCAAATTTAGTACATTTTGTCAATTTATCTTTTTAATTTTATAAATTAACAATTTCACATATCAACTTACTAGAAACATGATTTATAAATACCTTTTAGCAAGTTTAAATATTTAAATAGTTTCATTTCAACTTATAAAAATACCTTTTAGATACTAAAAATAGTATTAAAAGTATTGATAATTTTTATTTTTAACAAATTGAAGTGTTTAAGTATTTAGTTTATAAGTTGAAAGGTAAACGGATAAAAAGTGTCAATTTTAAAAGTTACTAAAATATTAGTCTTTATACTTAATTTTAAATAGCTATTTTAACATTTTATTTGCATACCATCTTGTTATACAATAATTATCCATTATAATTTTAAGATCAAACTGATAATTTTTTTTAAGAAAAATGATAGAGTGGGAAGTGGCCTAAATTCAGCAGTGATGGATAGAGCCATAGAGGTATTATTAGTCAAGATTTTGAATAAAAGAAGCTACTGTACAATTACCTTGACTATATCAGTCCACCTCTCTGCAGAATAATCGGTTTCATCTAGTGAATTAAGACCACCAGCTAAGATATGGGGACCATCATTAGACTCTATCATTGCATTAATTTGCTTCATCCTCCAAGTCTCATCAAGATGATCAAGATGTGTACAGTAGAAGTTGACCTCTCCCTTCTGGGGCACATCTATAATTGCCTTGAGAACATTCCTGTAACAACAAGGGGATTTTTTTCTTATATATATATATATATTTTTTAGCAATCAATTTGGGAATTTTTCTGGTTCAAAAAAAAAAAAATTTGGGAATTTTTTGAACCTTTTTAAATTCTTTAATTAATCACTCAAAAAGCTTTGACTCCATATAGTGGGATTAGTTGTTGATGTTTATAATGAATTTTATATATGGTATATGCATTATTTTGTCCCTTTCTTTTTAACTTCCAATGAATGCAAATATGCAATGCTTCATTTTTAAGTAAAAAGAGCTACATGGATAGCCTCATTCATCTCACTGCTAATGTCAATTTTTTAAATATTTTTTAGCATAGCTAAGTTTCAGCTTGAGTTTGTAAGTCAATATCATGGTTAAGATTGACCAAATCAATGCTAAATCTTCTTAATTTACTTTAACATATGTTAATCTATTATCTTTTTTCTTCCTAATACTAAAATCAAATGATATCTTTTTCAATGTGATCACAACGTATAACAAAAACCAATAGTGACAACACTGAATTATAATTTGATATTTTTAGCAACAAGAAAGCCATTATCATTCCCTATCTTTTGTTTAATTTTCTTAAAAATTTCACAAATGAATGCCTGAAATTATTTGCAGGACAAAGAAATAATGATCAGTACAAGGTAATTAATTGTTAAATTATAACAATTATGTTCCACCTTTCCACCCCTAGGTTATAGTATCATCAGCTTAGATAGTAGCTATGTACAAAAAGCAGCTCATAATTGCCAACTTTTTCAAAAGTAGTAATTTTTAACTTTAATCTTTTCATGTTATAGCTCAAGTAATGACTAAAATCTTATTAGTTTTGTTTTGAGGAAAAATCAAGACTTTATCAAAACAGAGAGAAAGAGGGGAAACCAGGGGATGAACATGATACCAAAACAGTACTGACTGAAATATAAAATAAACTGACCTGAAATCAGTATCATCAAAGATTTTCTGCACCTTCCATCTCTTAATTGGCCATTTAGACAAGATTGCATTTCCATACTCAGGAGCCCAACTTTCAGCAAAAACATAATTCATCCCTAAATCAGCTGCCAAATCAGAAAGAGGTTTCATTGCTTTCTCTTCCTCTGCTTTCACATCTTGTAAAGCTAATATATCAGCATCTAACTCTTTTAGCACTTCAAGAACTGTTCTTGTGCTCCTGTAACTATCTCTGTCAACTCCATTTCCTATATTTCTAGAACAAATCGCACTCTGTGACCTCATAGGAGCTTTTCCTTTAAGAATTCTAGTTAGATTGCTGCTTGAACTACTCTCCTTCCCCTCTTCTACAAAGCTCAATTGCCTGTTTCTTAATAATGAAATCTCATTGTCTGGCAAATTTATTGATACCCTTAATTTTGATTTAGCAAACTTTTGCTGTCTAGAAAGATTATCGCTGCCATTCATAGAGTTTGGATGCAAGGGAGACTGTTTTAGTATACCCTTAGGCCGATCATTTGCAGACCTTGTGCGTAAATTGAAATCTGTAGATGTTTTACCCTTCTCAAAATCTTCATTATCATAATCAAAACTTGAGGAATTAAGCACTTTAGGCACTGCAGGTGCCATTGAGAACAGAGCAGCATTGAAAGTTGCTATCTTTATAGGCTTCTCCTCTGTTTTCACGCAATCAAAAAGACCATTTGGATGCACAGTTGCTGACCCATTAGTGCTAGAATCATTTCCAGAGTCAATATGAGTCTTGGAGTTCGATTTTCCAAATTTTCTGATGAGAATCTTGGGCCTGGACCGGCGTTGCATCGGCCACCGGAGACGAGAGCAGAGGCGCCTGAACCTTTTGTTAAGAATTTTAATCATTGTGAAGAAATGGGTATTGAAAAAAATAACAAAAGTGGTATTTTTGTTGTGCCTGCGGATAGCATGAAATAGAGGATATCACATAGTAGCTTTCAACACAGATAATAAAGAAACCATGTTTAGGTACAAGAAATCAGATTAGTGCAGTGCAGTGACAGGAGAAAAAAAAAAAAGGAGATGAAAGGAAGGAGTCTTCTAGGAAATGGGTTGGTGACACTTGGCAGCAAAGCAAGGGGCTGATTATGATTCAGGACTTAAAAAGGTTATAAACAAAAGCCAAATTGCTACCTGCTCTGCTGTGGAGGGAGAAATGATCTTTGTGTGCGCTGGACAGTAAGTGAATGTCAGCTTTTGGGTCATTTAGAAATGAAGTATAAAATAATAAAACTACAGATATCATCTTTAAATTTCTTTTAATACTGATAATAAATAATAATTTTTCAAAAACATTTCAATTTTAATACTTATCTTACATTTGAAAATATATATCTAATTTAAAATTTTAGATAACAATTTTAAATTTTAAATTTTAAATTTTAAATTTTAAATTTTTTTATATGTAATACATTAAGCATCCACTAGTTATAGGGTAATTTTCATTCTCTATCCCTAACTTTTAAACTTGATTTCATTGTCGTCTCAAACTTTCAGTTTGTAACTTTAAACTTCTGAAATTTTAATTTGAATCTCACCAAAGTCCTTTTAAACCATTTTTCAGCCTCAACGCTCCTCTATATAGCAATACTGCTTCTTCTAATTGCATTTACTACAGTATCTAATTCTTCATCATAAAAATATTTGACAGTCCATGTCAGCAGTTCAGCTAGTGCTAAAGTCAAAAAATAATTTAAAGGACTTTAGTGAGACCTAAATTAAAATTTTAGGAGTTTAAGATGACAAATTAAAAATTTAAGACAGTAGTAGAATCATAAGTAAAAGTTAAGGCCTGTATGTGAAAATGACCCGTAGTTATATGAATTGGATATAAAACAATTGATAATAAAATAAAATTTGTACAAGCAACTAGTGGTGGTAGTAGTGTCCATGTCCATGCAAAAAACGGATTCTTATTTGGGACGCCACGACACCTGAAATACGGCGTGCATAACTCCCATGCTTAGGTTCTTCACCAGAAAATGAAAGGGTTTGCTCGTGGTTGTGGGCTCCAATATTATCATCACTCTAAATTTTTAATATCCACCGTCATTATACTTGTCATAATTAATCAATTTTACTCTTTAATTTACAATATTATCATTTTAACACTTAAAATTAATTTTTTTTTACCTAATATGCACTAATCTGATGACATAAAACATCTACCGCTCTTTGTATTTACCACTTTTTGTTACTTTGATACTTTTACTTGTAGATTTTAATTTGTCGAACCCTTAAAATGTGGTACGTGTTAATTTATTATTCCATATCATATGTGATGATAAAGTTTAAAAATTATATTTTAGATAAATTTAAACATTAAAATTATATTAAATAAATGTATCAAATTGAAAAAAAAAAAAAATACATAGAGTTCATATGTAAGCCTTCTTAGTTATATAATAAATATTACAAGCTTTTCCTATGCAGGCCCCAGACGGTTTATCATGCAAGTGAAAATTTAACCAAAAAAAACAAAAATAACTAATAATAATAATAAGAAGAAGAAGAATCAAAGGGCCAGATAAAGATACCCTTTCCTCCCCTGCATAATAATTGACTCTTTTTGTTATTTTATATCTATACATATAGTCATATACATACATTTTTTTTCTATTTGTCATAATTGAAATGTTGCCACTGAAGTCAACTTGAAGCTGATATGACATTGCCACCAGTCACTCATTTTATATTATTATAATAGTAAACAGGTGGAGATTTTTTTTATTAATTACTTTTATACATTGCTTGAACTCGAAAGTTCACATTTTAAAAAAATTTAATTTTTTGATAAAAAAAATCAACTTTAATATCTTGCTCAGCTAATATCTCATTCAGTTTCCATTGTTGGTCGTGAATACATGCACATCTTGATGTTTTTTAAGTGACAGTTTTTTCAACTGAAAACAAATAACAAACTTCTATTACTTCTAAGGAATCTGCGTATGTGGGTATAGTTTTTTTTCAACAGAGGTATCCACAAGATGAGGTAGTTCCAAAAGGGTTTATGACATTTTTTTCCAATAGAAATATAGAAAATGGCGTCAAAGTACATGCAGTTCTAATAATAATAATAAGGTAGTAAATGTTAATAAATAAGGAATTAGGTAAGGTATTATTAGATTATAAGGTAATTTAATAAGTGGGTCTAGCTGGGATTTGCTGTACCAAGAAAGGGTGCCCAATTGCACGAGTATGTGTCATATGATCATTATCCTAGTGCAGCCACTTTAAAATTTAGCAAAAAAAAAATGACAACCTTTCTTTTTGGGTTCATGTTGCTTCCCCACAGCCACCACCACTTGCATATGCTCTTGTGGCCATTGAGGTTTTTCTCAAATAAATCTCACTTGTGCACTAGTTAGGGCATGCAAAGATTGAGAGTTGACATGATATCTAAGTGAACCCCATTTAGAGGTGTATGTGAGCCCATAATCAAAGAAAAAGAGACCAAACAATATTAAATTATACAATAAATGATTAATGATTGGCATTACGGGAAATGAAGATAATGGCCTAGCTCCAAGGTGAAGTGTGATGAATGATACATGTACAAATTTAAAATTAAAAAAAAAAAACTATTTATAGTAAAATTTTAAAAAATAGATAATGCAGATGTCAAAAATCACAACATTATTTATAACTCGTTGTAAATTTATTTTAATTTTTAAAATTTGACAAAAATATTTTAAATTAACTAATTAGTTACAATTTCAAAATAAAATGTAATTTGGTTGAAATTAATCAAAAGATGCACGTGCTATATGAGTAGTTGTTGTTAAAAATGACCACATGAACATATTTTTTTAATTAATTTTAACTAAAATAAAAATTATACTAAAATTGCAAATATATTTCCAAATTAATACATTTTTTTTATTATCAAAATTTAAGGATTGAAATAAATTTAAAACAAGTTATAAAAATTGTGTTTTTTTAAGCAGTTAGCCTATATTATATGTTGGTGATAAGGGTTCTGCCGTGATAAATGTGAAAAGAGCATGATTTATATGTTGAGGATGATGAGGTGTATCTTCAATTCACATGGGTGCTCACATAAGGTGTTATTCAGCTTGTATTTATTACTTGTTTGTAAAAGGTTAAGTGCTACAAGAGAGAGTTGGAAGATCATCAATGCACACATGGGCCACAAATACATGACTTCTACTCATATATGTATCATACATGTGAAAAAAAAAAAAAAAAAAAAAAAAAGAAACTTCGTCAGGTATTGATAAAGTTCATTCAATTCTGTTGGGTCCAAATCTATCTATAATGTTAGTTCTTGGGTTTGTTTTTATTAGAAACCAGTGGCTGTGAATAGTGTTGATATAATTAAAAGTGTAAGAGAATTTTTTAAAAAATGAAAACCGTCAACAGCTTGTTCGAACCTGCTCGGGCGAAGCCCAACAGATTTCAAGACGGTCTCCTTAGCCACTCGGGCATATCGACAACTGCTGAGAAGTTGTCAACTTTTATTTATTCTTAACCTTTACAAGCTAACAAAATTTTTTTCACCATCTCTTGACAAATTTTAATTTTAATGATCTTAATTCAGCTTAAAACATAACTTCCATTGGAGTTCCACAAGCCAAGGCAAGGCAGCTCAGTGATGAGCAAAGCGAGCTGGGAGCCTGAGCTGGATAGGAGTCCTGCAAGAAGGGCAGTCCTTGA
>CATIWO010007369.1:0-19677 GCA_949673435.1 Macaranga tanarius | reverse complement strand
ACACTCTCCACTAACTATATCAATAAAGCTAATATGATAATAGTTTATGTGTTGAGTGTCTCACACTCAATTCACATGCATAAGGAGTGAGAGAGTTGTCTCTACACTCTCCACTAACCACTAATATTATATTACATACATATTTAGTGTCTCACACTCAAAGCTCATGCAAGGTTATAGTTTGAGTGTCTCACACTCAAACTATATGCATGGCTTGGCTTTAGTGGTGAGTGGGAGTTGTTTGGCAATAAGGATATCCTTAACCCTTGATATCCATTAACCATTGATGGACATGGGCTTAAGGCTTTGGTTGATGGGATTCTCTACACATTTTAGTGAAAGCCCATCTCCATATATATATATCCATTAAATGGGCTCACTTAAACTCTTTTAAATGAGGCCCATGCACAAGTCCATATATCTAAAGGCTAGGCCCATCTCATGGGCTTTATTTAAATCCATTAAATGGCATATATTAATTTAGTCCTTGAACTTAATATCACATATTAAATCAAGTCCAAATTAATATTCATTTAATTTGTTACTATGTCCTAACCTTTGAATTTAGATTTCGGGATATGGTAGATCCCTGCAAATGCGCAAATCTAATTCAATTAATTTAAGTAAATAATTAAACTCTTTAATTAATAATCAAATTAATATAAGTCTTCCAAGCACAACCTATATGTGTGTGACTTACTAGGTTTAAGTCTAAATGGCAATGGGAAATAATATTAACACTTAATATTACGGAAACACCTTTCCATAATAAATGTGAAAATCCCAATGTATCACATTTAGCTCCCATAAGTCGTGAGTGACCCCTAACATAGATATCACGACTACCCAATTAGAAATGAATGCTTTATGTAGATCTACAAGAACCACAGAACACAATTACCGTGCACTAAATGTCTCTTCATTATGTCCTCATCTTAAGTTCAATTATTGATAAAACATGACTTCTACTAGAAACTCTTTTCTAGCACCGAAACACTTTTCGGGTAAGTCGAGTTTGACCTGGTGAGGTACTTATTCATCAAGAATAACTTAGATAGCATAGGATCTTATCCCGGTTCACTCCAGGTAATGAATTCCATCTTGGTCGATCACTCATCCCTACATATAACTAACTAGAGCCACTACATGCCATATACCCATACATGGCTAGCACAGGTATGTAAGCGGTAACAAACTCTAACGAACCATATGTGGATGACCATATTGCCTCAGGTCGAAGGACCACATGCACCATTATGCCTAAGATTGTGATTGTTAACTTAAGTGAATATCCACGCAATCACAAATCTTACGTCACAGTTCGATCCACCCATCACTTGAGTATCCACGTGTCTATTCTGATATCTCATATCAAGTAGCATGAGACTCACTACCTCCCACTATCGATATCACATACCGATCAAGGAAAATAGACAGAGGTGATAGTCTATGGATTAATACTACCCATATATTAATCCTACGACTAAGAACTTTTATAGTACAAGTACTAAATAAGTTTGTCACTCATATTATCAACTCTTGACAATAAACTTATCTAACATTGTACTAAGGGTAAATATTCAAATAAACAAATACTTTGATCCAAATGAATATTTCATTGCCATAGGGATAAATATACAATGTCTATATACATGAATGGCCATAGGGCACATCTACACCAATAAGTTTCTGCTAACAATCATAAAAATTGGCATTTAACTGGATTTTATAGCTTTTCAAAAAGAAGCCTTAGGCGGGCTTCATGGGATTTGCTGCATGATCTTGCAAATCAACACTCTCTTCCTTGGTGTTGTATTAGTGATTTTAATGACATTTTTGCTGATAGTGAGAAGAATGGGAAAGTCCAACATCCTCACTGGCTTCTTGATGGATTTTCAAAGGCTGTGGAAGACTGAAATCTCTCGGAAGTCCATATGGTTGGTCATCAATTTACTTGATCCAGAGGGTTGGGTTCAACTGATTATATAGAAGAAAAATTAGATAGAGTGCTTACTAATGCTGAATGGCACTTTCATTTTGGTTCGGCTACTGTTTAGAATTTGCGGGTCTCATCTTCAGATCGCATGCCTTTATTTTTACCTTCGGTTTCCTCTTTATGGGTGGCTAGAAAGAAAATATTTTATTTTGAAAATCATTGGTTGCATAATGTTAGTGTGATTGAGGTTATTCGAGAGTGTTAGGTCAGCGATCCTCATCTTTCTATTCCTGATCATATATTGTTATGTGGAGAAAAGTTGTTGCAGTGGGGTTGCCAAGGGGATGGTAATTTTAGAAATAAAATCAAGAAGGCTAAGGAAATAATGTCTCGGTTAAATAGATGTTGGGATAGTCATTTCGTTAATGCCTATAAAGCTACAAAAAAATGAGTATTTTAAAGCATTGGTGCAAAAAGAGGTGTATTGGAAACAATGGTCTAAGCAATTTTAGCTAAAGGAGGGAGACTCTAATACTAAGCATTTTCACTTAGCTGCTTCTGCCCGTCGAAAGAAAAATTATATCGCGAAGCTGCGTGATTCTTCAGGTGAATGGCGTGCATGGGGTAATAGGCTGGAGGATTTTATGTTGGATTACTTTACTCATTTATATTCTAGTAATGGTAATGATTCAATGGGTGTTATCTCTCATGTTTCTCCAAGGGTGTCAGCAGCCCAGAATGAGTCACTTCTTGCTCCTTTTTCAACCCAAGAAGTTAAGGATGCCTTTTTTGCTATGCACCTAGAGAAATCTCTAGGTCCTGATGGTATGAATCCAGCCTTCTTTCAGAAATGCTGGAGTTTTATAGGTGAGGATGTTACTTCTACTTGTTTAAATTATGTGCATAATTGTTGGTTTCCCCTCAGTTAAATGACACCGGTATTGTTCTTATTCCTAAACAGAAGGAGCATATTGTAATGGGTGATCTTAGGCCGATAGCATTATGTAATGTTTTGTGTAAAATAATTTCAAAAATTCTTGAAAATTAGTTGAAGGTGATACTTCTTAGTATTATTTTAGATGCCCAATGTGCCTTTGTACCTGGATGATGTATTACTGAAAATGTTATGATTGCATTTGAAATGATGCACTTTCTCAAAAGGAAAATACAGGGTAAAGAAGGTTATGTGGCAATGAAGATTGATATTTCTAAGGCATATAATTGGCTAGAATAGGGTTTCTTAAGAGATATTATGCTTAAATTGGGTTTTGCTTAGAGGTAGGTTGATTTAATTCTCCTGTGTGTGTCTTCTATCAGATATCATATTGTGCATGGTGGGGATGATTTGGGTCTTATTATTCCACAATGTGGTTTGTATCAGGGTGATCCTTTTATCACTGTATTTGTTCATCCTTTGTATTGAGGGTCTGTCCTCTCTTTTAAAATCTAGAGTTAATGCTGGTGCTCTTCATGAGATTCGAATAGCTAGACAGGCTTCGTGTATTTCTCATCTTTTCTTTGCTGACGATAGCTTTTTTCTTTAAGGCACTATAGTTGAGGTTCTTCATATGTATGAAGCTATATTGGGGCAAGCTATTAATTTTCAGAAGTCTTCTTTATTTTTTAGCTCTAATGTTAGTGATGTTACTCGGTTTTACATCCAGACTTAACTGGGTATTGATAGTAAAAAAGGGCATGAAAAATACTTGGGTTTACCGTCTCTAATAGGGCAGAATAAAAAGGCTAGTTTTTCTTTTGTTAAGCAAAAGTTCTGGCATCGTATTAATGGGTGGAAGAAGAAGTTTATTTTATAAGCGGGGAAGGAAGTTTTGCTTAAAATGGTGGCTCAAGTGGTTCCCAATTATGCCATGTCAGTTTTCTTGTTACCGTTGGATCTTTGTAATGATTTGAAGTGGATGTTCAATTCTTACTGGTGGGGTGATGGTCAAAATTCTAAAAGTATTAAGTGGAAGAGTTGGCAAAATATGTGTTTGTCTAAAAGCAAAGGTGGTATGGGTTTTAAATGCATTCATAATGTTAATATTTCTTTCCTTTTATCTGATAAGGATTCTTTAGTGTCTTGTTTGTTTAAAGCTCGGTATTTTCCAAAATCTAATTTTCTAGATGCTTCTTTTAGATATAATCCGAGTTATATTTGGTGAAGTATTCTAGCAGCTTAATCAGTTGTTAAATAGGGCTGCCATTTTAGAGTGGGCAATGGCAACTCTGTATATGTATTTTAGGATCTTTAGTTAAATGACATGTAGCCTCTTATTTCTACTGTTACACCTGAAGGGCTAGATAACATCACAGTGAATCAGTTAATGAAGGAGGGAAATAGATAGTGGGATGTTAATCTTATTCGGGATGTTTTTAATATTTGTGATTAGTGTTTGATTACCTAGATTGCTCTTAGTAGTAGAAATATAGAAGATAAATGTATTTGGCGGTATGATTCTAAAGGCCAGTTCTTTATCAAGAGTTGTTATAAGGAGTTATCCTTTGAATGTAAAGTTTCCCATGATCTTGGTCATTCTAGTTTTTGGAAGAAATTCTATCTTTTTAAAGTTCCTCCGAAAGTTCAAAATATGGTATGGCAAGCTCTTACTAATAGGCTTCCTACTGTTGCTTCCTTAAAGGTGAAAAAGGTTGAAATTCAGTCGCTATGTCTTTTTTATCATCTGAGTGAAGAAACATGTTTGCATGTCCTAAACCAATGTCCTTTTGCTTTTCATTTTTGGACTCTTGCTCGATTCTTTTCTCTAGATTCTGGTGGGGCAAGTCTCTTTAATTGGCTGCACAGTGCTTTTAATTCATTTTCTACTGAAGAAAGGGCTTTGTGTCTCACAATTTTATGAGCAATTTGGTGAGCTCAAAATGATGTGTTTTGGAACTCCAAATGGGCTTCTCTAAGTAAGGTTGTTAACTTTGTGGGTGAGTATCTATTTAGATGGAAAGAGGCCCATCATATTCAAGTAATTACTAACCTTTTGCTAGCCATTGTTTCAATCCCTAGTGGCTCTATCTGTTGGTCGCCTCCAGCCAAAAGTGAATTTAAGATCAACGTCGATGCAACCCTCTTCAATCATTCGCACAGAGTGGGTATTGGGATGGTAGTTCATAATGACTTCGGTTCATATCATTACTATGAAAGCTATTTCTCTTCCTGGCAGCTATGAGTTGAAAGTGGAAGAGGCAGTCGGAGTTAGGGAAGCTTTGAGTTGGGTTAAGGAGTGGGAGTGGTGTTCTACTACTGTTGAGGTTGATGGTTTACTAGTTTTTCAGGCCGTTAATCATGGAGGTAAGGATGATTCTAAATTTGGTATCATTATTGAAGATTGCCTGAGTTTGTTAAATTCAATGGACAAAGTTTACTGATTTTGGATTAGATGATTTACGAATCAATCTGCTCATTGTTTAGCTACAGCGGTCGATTCTTTATCAGGTCATTTAGTTTGGTTTGATGTTGCTCCCAGTTTTCTTTCTGATGTTCTTGATGTTAATTCTTATTAATGAAGCATTTTCTTTCAAAAAAAAAACCTAAATCATATATTCCTAAACTGTCCAATTACAAGATCCTCCATAACCCATATCTAATTAGAAGATCCTGCATAAGGCTTATTTGATTTTATATCTTCAGGCACATCATCAAAGTTGTTAAACACTACATCAAGGGGATATACTTTGGTAATTTCCATCAATGAACCATTTGGAAACACTTGCGATTCATCAAACTTTCCTCGTCATAGGCTGATTTCAAAAATATTCAAAGCAGGCACCTATGTTCCAACCATAATTTTAGCACTTGCAACAACAAGAGATTTTGTTATTGCCTAACAATACCCATTATCATCAGCCACACTAGCAATAAAAGCTCGTTTACCTTTCAAATTAATTGGCAATCTAGGCGCTTGCTTGGTTTCACTAGATTCAGACCTTGCCTTTATAGCAATCTTACGAAATGTAACCGAACATGACATAAAATTCTGACATTGAAAAGGTCGTATAGATGATATATAAGAAACACTAACAAGTTTAGTCTAAGATGCCTCTTTAGAATTGGCACCAAAATTACTAGTGTATGTCTTCACAACTATATAAGAAGTAAAAAAAAAAAAAAAAGGTCTTATGGTCACTATTTGCATGCCAGAGGATGCAGAATCTGGCATTCTCAGTAGATTAAACCTCTTCGAGGAAAGTAGTGACGCAATGAAGACCAATTAACTAAAAATATCAAACTAGGTAGCAAATAGAACTCACATTACATACAAATCTCCTTGATGTTTGGAATGGGAGGAAATGGAGGAAAGAAAATACAGTGGAAAATGTGAAAAAAAAAATATTATTTTCCTCCCTTTATTTTCCACTCTTTTATTTGGAATGAAAGGAAAATAACATGAGGGAGGAAGGAAAATAAATTTATCTTTTCATTAAAAAATTATAATATGAAAGAGAACAAAATAAATATGTGACATATTTACTATTATATCCCCATATAAAAATAATAACATTTTTTAAAAACCCTTTATTTTTTATGCACTTGGAAAAATTATAAAACTTATTAAGTTAATCAATTCAAATTATTAATTTATAGAAAATAGTTTATATAAAACTTACATATTTACTACATTGAAACTTGAAATTTAATAGCTACAATTAATTTTTTTACAAATCCAACAATTATATAGAATAAAAAGAACATAATATCACACTTGAAAAAAAAAAAAGATAATTTTTGCAACAAAAAATTGTAAGTGATGAAAAAAGAAGTGTATATGGTGTAGAATCAACAAAGGTAAAAATATAAAATTAGTTATATAGTAGAATTTTCACTCTCTTTTTCCACATTTTTTTCCCAATTTGGAGAGATAAGATTGGGAAGAAAATAACCACCACTTTCCTTCCTTCCTTTATTTTGCCCTCTCATTCCAAACATAAAAAAGTTACTTTCCTTCGGTATTTTTCCTAGCCATTTTCTATCCTCCCTCTTTTCCCTCCTTTCCAAACAAGCTGTAAAAGAAAAGGAAAAAAAAAAAAATGAGACAAGACAGAAACAGAGAGAGTTTGTTACCGTGGAGAAATTCGTCAAGTTTGGTTTGATATTATAAAAAATAATTTAACAGTATTGCTTTAGAAAATATAAAAATTAAAAGAATAAATATGAAAATTAAGACACTACTGAGGCTATAATTAGTACATCAATTTTTTTTTTTTTTGATCAAATAGTACATCAACTTAGGAGGGAAGGAATTTTAATTCAAATTTTAAATTCAAAAACCCAAATAAATCACTAAGGACAATATTGGTATTTCATTTTTATTACTTTTCTGGCATGAACTCCAACCTAAAACGACCAAAATACTCTTTTTAGCTAATTTTTTGTGGATAAATCCTATCCCCTTATATTTATCCTTATAATAAATCAGTGATAAATTCTAATATAACTGATTTAGACAAGATAAGAAAACCTAATATAAATCCTCATGTTTTTAATTCAACTAATCAAAACATTACTATACATTATCTTGAAATGTCAATATTTTTTTAGTAGAATTGAGTTTAATGCGACTCCTCTAATAGAATGAAAATGCAATTAAAAAAAAGAGAGAAGATTTCTAGTTTTTTTTTTAAAAAAAAATTATTCTAGTAAAATATGAGAGATAAGAGAATCATAAAAAAGATTATTATTTAATTGTAGAAAATTAATGAAATAGGAGATAATATCATCCATTAAATTTATTTAAAATAATAAGAAAATCAACCATACACAATTTATTATTTAAAATTAAAATTTAATTTAAATTATATTATATTATATTTAAATTTGTATTTGATAATTATTTTAAATACTTTACTAAATTTAAAAGTTATTAATCTTTTTAATGAATAGAACTGGTAATAGGTACTATTAAATTGATGACAAATATTTAAAATTCAAATTCAATAATAGATGAGTGATAAATACGTATACCTCAAAAAGTACGATAAAAGAGTCTAAATTTTAATATGAAAACTAATCCAAATTACTTTACTTCTTTCACAAATAATAATTCAATTCGATTTTATAAAACTTTTAATAATAAATATAAAAAAAGGTACCATGTGTGTATATATGTTTTTTCAAGTATTGGTTTGTGATTCTTTTTTTCACATTTAAAGATATATAATTTAATTTTTCATGCATTTTAGTATTCTATTATAAAATGCTAATGTAATATTAATTTTAAATAACAAAATTATTTTATATGTGATTTATGACGGTCAATCTACTAACTTAGATACATTTAAAAATATTACAAATTTATTTTAAAATAATTTCTTATGTTATTAATAAAATTAAAATTACATTTTAATTTTATTTATTATGAGTTTATTATATTTTCTTGAATACTACATTACTTAATAAAAAATTTACTATTATTTTAGAATAGTTCTTCCTTCTTAAATTAGGTAGAAATAATAGGAATCTCCTAAAAAGTGGAAGGCGTTTTCCTCCTCTCTTAGCTAGAGTTAGGGTTTTCAAACCCTAACTAAGACTTATGTTTTTCTTATCAATTTACTTCTCTTCCTTCTGTGAAGGTTCTCTATTTTCTTTTTCTTTATTCTTTGTTTGGTTATTTTTCTCCTCATACCATGTCAGATGTACTCTCTAATATGTGTGGGGCTATGAAGTTAATGGAGGATGAAGCTGAAGCGGTAGATTTAGGTGGCATTAAGGATGAGGTGCGAGACTAGGAAACAAGTTTATTTATTATTGGAAAAGTCATTTCCAAGCATCCTTTTCGAGTGAATACTGTTAAAACTCTGATGATGGTGGAATGGAGACTTTCTCATGATTTCAAGATTTTTTCTTAATTTGGAATTCAATCTTTTTCGTAGCCAATTCTCTGCTCACCATAACAAGGTGAAGGTGATGTTAGGAGGCCCTTGGCATTTTGACAAGTCACCAATTTTTTTTAGGATATCTCTACGGGATTGAAATTGGATTCTATCAAGATGCAGTATGTTCCTTTATGGATAAGGACCTATAATACGCCATATCTCAGAGAGATAAAGTTTCATTTGAGCGACTTGTATCTAAAATTGGAATGGTGATGGATGTTGATAGTACAGGAGATGGTTTGTATGGTCATTTTGCATAAGTTAAGGTTAATATTGATGTCACTAATCCTTTGAGGCATGGTTCATTAGTCTTAGATGAGACATGGGATAAAGTTTGGGTTGCTTTTTGGTGTAAAAGGCTTCCTAATTTATGTTATATTTGCAGGATGTTGGATCATGTGGAGGGAGATTATGACAAGCACACTAATTCCTCTTTAGAGGGTTCCTAGAGTTATGGTCCCTAATTACATGCATCTCCTAGCCAAGTTCATTTATTGAATAAATTGCCATCTTGCTTGCCTTATTCTTAGGTTTCTTTAGGAGCTCAGTCTTTATTGGCATATGTTCAAAAGCCTACCCGTCGCTAACTTTTTGGGGAGGTTGCTGAACCTGTGTTCATAGAGTGTAGTCTAACTACTTATACTCCTCAAGTCTCTAAAGTATAGACTTTAATTTATTTGGTAGTAAGGGGATGAGTTGTTCTGTAGTGGCTGGGCTTAGTTTGGAACTAGTTCTTTCATCACAAGTTTTTTTTCTAGTGCTCTAATGGACTTTATTACTATTGCTATCAATTCGATGTGTGTCTTTAATGTAGGGGTGGTATTCATGCATACTCTTATAAGTTGTTACCTAAAGATGTTTTAATTAATATTCCTGTCCAGAATGTTCAACTAGTAGTTAGTTCATATTTCACTAAGGTTGAAGAGGGGCTTGTGGTTTATCGTTCTCATAAAATTAAAAAATTGGTTAGGCATGTGGTGTTCGTTCTGTTGCTGTTGAGAGTATGTCCTTTATTAATGTCAAAAGGTAGTTTGAAGATCTCACTTTCTTCCTCAAGGGTTACTGATGGGTTTATGGGTCGAACTGAGAAAAAGGCTAAAACAACAATGGTGACAACTTTCAAATCGAGTTGTGAGGCGATGACTGCTTTGTAGTCCCATCAAGCCTCATGAGGCTCTTTAGTTGGAATTTCTAAGGGTTGGGGAATTTTTGGATGGTTTGGGCTCTCGTTTTCTTAGTTTGAAATATTTGCCGAATATTATTTTCCTTATGGAGACTCATCTTAATCAATACTCGTCTTCTTTTTTGAGATTTAAATTTCATTATTATTTTATGTTTGTATTTAATTCGTATGGTAGGTCAGGTGGCTTGATTCTTCTTTGGTGGAAGGAGTTCTAGCTGGCTGTTAGGACTTTTTCTTTTCATTATATTTTATTTGAAGTTCATGATGTTACTTCTTCAGGAACTCGGTATGGTATTAGTTTTTATGGTTAGCCAAAAGTTGCTGATAAGCACAGGTTTGAGGAGTTGATGCGTAAGGTTATGGTTTTATATATACTCCAGATTTATGTTTTGGTAATTTTAACAAAATACTTTTGTCATATGAAAAAAGGGGTAGCTGAGATCGAAACTTTAATGCCATGTTACAATTCCATGAGGTTATTGACCATTGTTGTCTTTTTTATCTTGGTTTCTTAGGTCGTCGATATATTTGGGTCAATGGTCGCCGTGGTAGTGAAGAAATCTGTGAGCGCCTTGATTATTTTCTCTATTCAGATTATTGGGTCTGTTATTTCCTAATTCTAAGGTGTTTCATTTACTTTATTATTACTCTGACCACTCTCCTATTTTTTTGATACGAAAGGTGTTCCAAAAATATAGTGCTTATTCTCGTTTATTCCATTTTGAGGCTTTTTAGTTTAAAGATGAGGAATGTCAGGATCTGATTCAACATCCTTGGTATAGTGGGGATGCGGGTGCTAATAATTTAGTTTTGGCTAAGCTAGATAGTTCTTGGCTTTCTTTGCAGAGGTGGCATTCTTATAAATTTAGTAACCTAACTAAAGCCATTCGCTGGGTTTCTAATAACTTAGAAGCACTTCAACATGAGCATTCATCAAAGATAGTTGCTAAGTAAAAGAGTTCCTTTAAGTATGACCTAGACTCTCTTTTTGAAAATGAAGAAATCTATTGGAAGCAATGCTCAAGAGTGGATTGGGTAGCGAAAGGTGATTGTAATACTAAATTTTTTCACTATAAAACTTCTCAAAGATGCAGAACAAATTACATTATCTGCATTTGTGATTCTTGTGGGGTTTGGTAGGTAGATGATTCAGCTATTGAGAATGTAACAATTGATTTCTACTCCTTATTATTTTCTAGCTCTGAGCCGACAGGTATTGACTCTATTTTATCGGTGGTGGATTCAGTATTACCTTCTGATATGGTCATTTTCTTAGCTCTTCCTTTCTCTACGGATGAGATTATTTCTACTTTCAAGCAAATGCACTCATTTAAGGCCCCAAGACCAAATGGCTTTTCAATTCTCTTTTTTAAAAAATATTGGGGCATTGTTAAGGGTGATGTTACTCGGTTGATTATGAAGTTTCTTAATACTGGTGTTATACCTACCAGTTTAAATCACACTTTCATCACTTTAATCCCAAAAGTATTAGCCCCTGAGACTTTGAAGGATCTTATATCAGCTTGTGCAATAGTTTGTATAAGATTATTTCTAAAGTTCTTGCCAATCAGTTTAAGGTTGTTCTTCCCTCTATTATTTTTTCCTTTCAGAGTGCTTTTGTTCTGGGCCGATTAATCATTCATAATGTGATGGTTGCCTTTGAGGATTTTTATTAAATTGGATATGAGTAAGGCCTATAATCGGGTTGAATAGGTTTTTTTAAAGTATATGATGGGGCAACTGGGTTTTCCTATGCATTTTATTAAACTTATTATGCCTTATATCCTTTTAGTTTTCTTTTCTTTTTTAATTATTGGCTCCTCTAAAGGCTTAGTTGTGCTGACTCGTGGTCTTAGACAAAGGGATCATATCTCTCGTTACCTTTTTTTAATTTGTACTGAAGGTTTATTTGCCTTACTTAATCATATAATGGCTTCGAATGATATCCATCCAGTTAAGGTTTGCTGAGGAAGTCCATCTATTTCTCATCTTCTATTTGTGGATGATAGTCCTTTGTTTTTTCGAGCTACCCAATTAGAATGTACTGAAATTCTTGATATCTTAAAGACTTATAAAATGACTTCGGCCAAGTTATTAATTTTGATAAGTCTAAAATATTATTTATCTGGTTCATGGATTTTGAGCGTCGTTATTCTCTTAAACATTTATTGGGCGTTCAGGAAGTTGGCAATCTTTTGAAATATTTAGGATAGCCAACTCTTTTTGGAAGATATCAAAAGGCTAATTTTTAGTTATTTGAAGGAGAAAATTGTTAAAAAATTATCGGGGTGGAAGGAAAAGATTCTTTCAGCTTGTGACAAGGAAGTTCTGATCAAGGCTGTTATTTAAACAATTCCAACTGATGTCATGAGTTATTTTGCACTCCCGGTTACTTTATGTGATGATCTCCAATGAATAATTAATAGTTTTTGGTGGGGGACTCAGTTGGCAAAAGTAAAATTCAATAGGCTTCTTGGAATGATTTATGTCACTTAAAGATTGAGGGTGGTCTTAGTTTTCACCAATTTTGGTGTTTCAATTTAGCTCTTCTTACTAAACAAGGATGGAGACTTATTTCTAATCCTAATTCTCCTTGTGCAAGAGTGTTGAAAGCTAAGTACTTCCCTCAGGTAGATTTTTTGAATGCTTCTATGGGTTTTGCACCTAGTTATCTATAGAGAAATCTACATCAAGTTGTCCCTATTTTGATGGAAGGTTTGTGCAGGAGGGTTGGGAATGGATGTTCTATCTAGGTTTGGCATGACAAATGGCTACCCTCAGTGAATAGGTATCGCCCCCTTGTTTAACAGATATTGCCCTCTAATGCTAAGGCTTCGGATTTAATGAAAAATGATGGACACAGTTGGCATTGTAACATTTATGTCCTCAAGGTTTGATGAATGAGATTTAGTAATAGTTTAATATTTAATTAAATATATTGAGTTTTATTTTTAGGAGAATTGGGTTTAAAAGAAATAATTAGAATGAAATTTAATATAGGAGATTTGGATGAAATTGAAAAAAAAAAGACTAAATTGAAAGGAAAAGTGTTATGTAAGGATTTATGAGGGAATGAGTAGAATAATGGAGGATTGAAAAAGAAAAACAACAACAACTTCTGTGTTAAGAATGCAAAAGCAAGAGAAGAAAAAAAGGGAATGAAAGAAAGAAAGAAAGGAAGAAGAAGAAATACAAAAGGGCATTGTAGCTAGGGTTTCAAGGAATTCAAAATTTGTTAATTTTAAGCTTCTAATCTAGTGAGTAGTTTTCTTTTTGTGTTTTTCATTAAGTTTCCAACTTGGAATTTTGAGTTATAATGTTGGAAATATTGTTTATGGATTGTAGAAAATAATGCATACGTATGTCCAAATCCATATTTTAGTGTGTTTAAAAGAATAAAACTTGTATTTTAGTCATTAATGGTATAATTGGTGTAAAAATATGAACTTTTAGGTGGAGTTTATCAACTTTCGGTGCAGAATGCGCCTGAACGATCAGGCGACGTCTAAGTAGCATTGAGGCGATTCCTCATTAAATAAAGACGGTGCCTCAATACTAAGGTGATGCTTTGCTACTTAGGTAGTAACTCGGTACTCAGGCAATGCTTTAATAGTGATTGGGCAGCGCCTCTGTACTGAGGAGGTGCCTCCGTAACTTATTTCTGCACTATAAATGGATTAAACGTAAACTTTGGAGCATAAACTAAAACCGAAACATTGAGGAACATATGTGAACATCATAATTAATAGAATTTCACTAAATAAAGTAAAATAAAATATAGTCATTGATTTGAAGTGAAATGGATTTCCCAATATATCGGGTAAAGTGGATAAATCATCAAGTCTCAGACATAGAGACTAAATTTATAATTTAAGTTATGCTAAACTAGGTATGTATATAAAATGTAAAACACAAAAGAAGATCAAAGTGATAAATGAACTCCGAATGATAATTGAAATGTAACGTTGAATTTGAAATTATAATATGAAATTAAAGACGTAAATACTTTATATATATATATATATATATTGGATATTATTGAGAGTGAGTTCGCCAACCTAATGATAACTGTCTTTGGGATATCCACTACAAGAAACTGGCGATTTAGCGACGGATAACACTTAAAAATTCGTCGCTAAATGTCTTAGCGACATATTTATTTCGGTCGGTAAAACTCTCGTCGCTAAATTTTAGCGATAGATTTAGCTATTCCGTCGCTAAACCTAGCGACGGATTTTGCATTTTCATCGCTAGATTTAGCGACAGATTTTGTATTTCCGTTACTAGATTAGTGACGAATTTTATATTTCCGTCGCTAAATTTAGCAATATAATACATTTTTCATCTCTAATAGCGACAGATTTTGTTTTTGTATCGCTAATTTAGCAACAAAAAATTTAATTCCGTCGCTAAATTTACAATGAATTTACATTGAGACATAAAATCTTTTATTAGTGACAGAACATATTTTTCATTTCCATTGCTAAACCTAGCAACGGATTTTGTAGTTTCGTCGCTATTTTTGCATTTTCGTCGCTAGGTTTAGCGACGGATTTTGCATTTCTATTGCTAGATTAGCGACGGATTTTGTATTTTCATAGCTAAATTTAATGACATAATACATTTTTCGTCGCTAATAGCGACGAATTTTATTTTTCTGTCGCTAATTTAGCGACAAAAAATATAATTCCGTCGCTAAATTTGCAATGAATTTACATGGCAATATAAAATCTTTTATTAGTGATGGAAAAATCCGTTGCTAATATTACATTTATCTTTTTTTTTTAGATAATGATACTAAAATTTTAAAAATACAAGATAATATATATAAAGTAGACATTCAATGTAAAACAAATATAAATTTAGTACATTATTGAAAATAAAAAAGTTACAAACAAGTTTAAGTTCTCTACAATAACAATAATTAAAAATAAAAACCTACACAATAACTAGCCTACATAACACCTTTCTTTGGTGCACTAAACCATTTTGGAAATGCAGCAATTTGATTCTTCGTTCTTAGTTTCTTTCCTGTGGGGGTGGTATAGTAAGCATCCATTTTGGAAAAATCTCGTATGAGCACCAAACTCCTCTTAAAACCCTATGGGGTCTTTGGGATGTCCGGCTTATCAATGACCCATGTTCGAGTCGAATTGCACTCAATGTCAGCAGGATCCTCACACGATACACCAGGTGTTCTATCATAAATAAAGGGATTCTCTAAGATTTTGCTTCTAATTTCCTCGTACTCTTCTTGAGTTACAATCACTCTTCATTTCATGCATTTTTCACATTGTGCAGCATATGTATCAATAGACCGCACTGCCCCTCATGAATTCTGTCATCACATCAATTATATATTAAATTTAGCATCTCTTTTTTTCATGTTTCCTCACTTATCAAAAACATAACAGGAAGTGTTGGGTTCCAGGTCACAATCACACAGCGGAAAATAAAAATTTTGACCCTAAGAACCCCCATCAAGATCCAAGCAGTTTGGATTAAATCAATTTAATCGAGTGAAGAATCTTACCAAGACAAGTTCAACGGCAAGATTGTAGGAAGGAAGAGAGGAGGTTCACTCCGGTGACACCCTACCTCGAGCCTTTTATTATCTGCTGTCGGAATACAGATGCAGCCAAAGAGCAATGTCCTCTACCAGTATCCACACGAATAGAACACCCCAATATGATGTTGGTGTGCTAGCACGTTTTCTCTCAATGTTTCTTTCTTTAAAGAACGTATATTTTTTTTTGAAAGTTAAATGTGCATAGACACTTAAGCCACTAAACTCCTGCAATGATATATCCATATATATATCTTCTAGGATTTAGTGTTTCACAAGTACCAAAACTCTTTTTGGTTTTATCATCATCTTTATTTTATATAAAAATACTTATATCCATAAATATCCAAAACTATTTTAGATATATATAAATATATATATATTTTAAATTTAATTATGATAACAATTATCATAAATAAATTATCACTAAATATACATGAGAGAGAAAACTATCTTATTGGGCTTATCAGCCCAATATCCATTTTAGGTCTGTTCTATGTGTGTGACTCTATAGGTTCACATAACGTTGGCAATGGGCCTCCAATCCCATTAGTAGCCCATAAGTCATAAGTGGCCTCTAGTAAGATATTATGACTACCCAAGTCATGTGAAGGTCAGTAATCTGACACAACTTATTTAATAATAATATTACAGTCCTTTTATACACGATATCTTGGATTGAATATAAGGCATGGTTTATGTCATCCTTAATTGTTCAATTATTTCTCGATCTCAATTAGACTAAAATTGATAACTCCTTATCAACTGATTTCAAACATGGCCTTGCATTTACATTCAATCTAATTTATCGAGGGATCCATAGATATCCTCCTCATGATTAGTAAGGGATAAATTCCTTCTTGATCACTCATAATCCTCACATGATTCATTTTATATCCAATTATAATCTATTACATCATCCTGTTAAAGATAACATTAGAATGTGTTAAAATATAAACCTCATCATGCAGGACTCTATGATGATCTCATGTTAGAAGACTACAATAATATCATTGCAATGAGAATAACTTATGACAATTATCCATGTAGCATTCTCATAGTGGGTCAATCCAGTACATCCTATGTACCTATGACTTGACTTTGTATCTCGTATACATGATCCGTAAAAACATGATCATCAGTCAACCTTATACTAGTTTTTATTCATTATTTTCCCACAATAATGACCGACTAGGGATGATTTAGAATATAACTCATTTACCATCTAAGAGTTTTACTATTTAAAAGCTAGGGTTCCTTATTCTCAATTGACCATTTCAAAGAATTGATTACACACCTAGGTTTACACTAGTTTTAATTCATTTTGAAGGGATCTTGACAATTATAGATCTTCCTCTCAGATGAACCTATAATTAATTCAAAATTAATCAACACTAAGTTTGACGGCGCTCACCAACTTAATGTCTTTTAAAACTAATTTTAATGCACAACCTTTAATCAATATTAATCTACTTAAGTGTCTCTCGACTAAATAAGCAACTAATAGGTTATTGCCATATCCTATAGAACCTATCTCTGGATTAAGCCCATAGTGTTAATTCAATTCTAGGTTGATCAGTCCTAAAATGACATTGAGTTCAACAACAACCAATGAATTAAATCTAGCAACCTAACATAATCACATTAAGCACATGGTCAATTCAGAATAAGAACCCTAGAAAAGCTCTAGCTACTCATGTTAAAGAGAAAAGAAAACAAGCAAGAAATGAAAACAATTCTGAACATTTTAATAAATAAAAGAGAGTGATATAAGAAAAACCCCTTTTCAATAATGTCAAGAAGCTTTGCTCTTCTAACTTCAAGCCAAGTATCACTTCTACTATGAACTAAACAAATGAAAATGTATTCTGAAGAAAAATATAAAACTAGAGTAGAATCCAAAAATAAGAACTTTTTTAATAAACATGGATTAGTCCTATTTATAAACTTAAAGACCTAATAAGAAAGGTAATCTAACCCCTCTCCAACTCTATCTAAACATAAGGATAAAAAATGATCTTCTATCTATCCAAATTCTAGCTTAAAATCCACTTCTTGTTAGTTGCCACATCATCACACACGAATATGCTTCAATTGGACATGCCCATGCATTAAAATAACTCTAAAATCTTGCAATCTGGCATGGGCAAGTGCTTGGGCGTGTGTCAGGCGCATGGGCGTGTGCTCTGATGACTGTGTCTTTCTCCATTCATGCATGGGCAAGCGCATGGCCATGCCACTAGCACATGGGCAAGCGCACGTCCATATGCCCTGCTGCGAGAATTACTTCCAACTTTAAGCTTCAATGTTATCCTTATCTTCAAGCCTTATCTTTATATCCTCTCAAATGTATCCTACAACCATAAACTAAACAAAAATTACTTATTTAACATAAAATTTCTTAAATTAAAATAAAATAACGAAACTAACTAAATTGACTAAAATCTAACTAACTAATGCAATTCCTACCTAAATATGTAATAAAATAAAGTGCTAAATACATACATATTTCACACTCATCAAATTCCCCCACACTTGAGCCTTTGCTTGTCGTCAAGCAAAACAAGAAAATAACCTATTCATACAAAGAACTAACATCATGAGTAGTTCTTAACTCAAGGAACCATCCTACTCTCTCTTTAATACAAGATTTAAAAACTAAAAATCAAAGCAATAACTCATAACCAATAACATAATAATTACCAAGTGAAGAGCAAACTCCCTCATTGAATTCATGAAACAACATGCTTAACAACCAAGAAAACATAAGTAGGCATAAAACATTAACATTCAAGCAGTTCTTTCATTAATAGCACTTAAATGGCACAACAATTTATTCCTTAATATTTTCTCTATTTTAGTATCCCCCACCTTTCCATATTACTCAATGTGGATAGCTCAACAAAGTCCTTTGGATACTCATACCCTTTAAAGAGCATTGGAGTATTGTACGAGTGCGTTTTACGCTCCATCTCGCTTAAGGAACTTATTTATTTTCTTTATTTATTTCAGACATAGTGCCAATTCATATATGAACTACATTCAAGCTCCTACAACATCTTTCTCAACCATCAAACATAATATTTCAATTACTCAATGAAAGAGTAAGCATTAAGTTCGTTAAAATTTAACTTAATCACAAGTTATTCCTCTAACTTAACAATCCAAACCAAGCATTAAAAGGAGTTTAACACACTTACTTAAGAAGAACACACCTAATGATACTGACTCTTAGCATAAATAGACTCAAAAACTCAAGTGGAAGGTCTTTTATTCATGCAACCCTAAACTAAAATGCAAAACACCAAACTAAAAACAAAAACAAAAAGTAAAAGGGAAAGAAAACTCCCCTAGTCAGATGCATTTGAAGATGAAGTCTTAGGAACGATAATCTCAATGGAAGGCTCCATTGATACCTTAGTTCCTTTGCTTTGAGAGATCAAATGTTTCAACTCTTGTACTTCAGCTATCAGATTATCCATCCTTGCATCTCTTAAGGTCTCATAAACTTCAAATTTGGTGATCACCTCCATTATCATGTCACCAATCCTTTGCCACATCCTCTATTTTCTTCTCAACTTCTTCAATGCTGTCCTCAAATCTCTTTCTTTTTGGTGCTCTATTCTTTTTCTTTGTGTTGCCCTTACTATCCTTCTTATTCACCTTTGCTTTCTCATGAGATACTTGAGGTTTGACATCTTCTTCCTCCTCTTCACTAACGTCATCATAATTCTCTACCACTTTAGGTAGAGGAACATCTCCATGCCTCAACGCTGTTTGACGTAGTTGGTAGCATCTCCTATTGTCGGCATCTTCTAGCATTCCAAAGTTTGTAATAACTTTAGCTTTGACTAGAAAATCCTTATCAAAAACTTGTCGATCCAATGGTGCAAGAATAGTAAGCTTCCTTGGTACAAAGTGTATAGCCAATCCCGTGATAATGTGGCCCATAGACATTAGTGCTTTTCATCCCTGCACAACACGCCATATAGAACGAAACACAAGATATGTACTATTCACCCTACGGTTAGTAACCATGCACCACATCAAGAATAGTTCATCAGGCATAACCTTTGTACTTTCATTCCTACCATAAATTGTATGTGCTAT
>CATIWO010007319.1:0-21426 GCA_949673435.1 Macaranga tanarius | reverse complement strand
TTTAAAAGAGTTTTAAATATATAATAATTAAAATTCATTTTTGATTAAATCCTAGCAGACTAGTACATATATATATATATGTATTATATGTAAGGGTTACATGTGTGTGCGTCATATATATATTTTGGTCGTCTTTACATTGACAATACTGAAAACATTGAGAGAGAAAAGGAAAACCCTAAATTCATTTTTGAGAAAACGAATCTGAACTAGCATTCAACAAGATCGTTCGTTTTGTTTGTTCGTGTGTGGATACTTGTAGAGGGTGGTCATTTTTCAGAAAGACAGCACCTTTGTAGATCCGAATAAATCAAGACGTAGTACTTGAAGGTTTGACGAATCGATCTACAAGAGGTAAGTTTCGTTTACCCTTCCTTCGATTTTTATAATACGCATGTGATCCTTGGTGGGTTAAGGGTTATAAAATTTTAATTTCCGCTGCGTTCATGTTCCAATCTGATTGGTATGTTCTGCCCGTAACCCAATAGTATGCATAATACCCGATGATCAGGAAAGGAGAAGCTTACATACGTGCTAGAACTTACTAAGTTAGAGAAATCAAATAGAAAATAGACAAAGGATAAATCAAAGGAGAAAGCACGAACAGTTGAGCCAATCAAGATGGCTGACAATGAGAACAATAATAACAATAACAGAGTGGTTGATGCTCAAGTGGACAATAGGGTCCTTTTGGACACATCTATGCTAGGATTGGGTGGTACTCAACGTAGCATTACTAGGCCATCCATAAACTCCAACAATTTTGAGATCAAGCCATCCTTAATTCAGATGATTCAGAATACGGTTCAGTTCTTTGTCATGACTAAGGAAGATCCCAATGACCATATTGCTAAATGTTTAGAGCTCTGTGACACCATTAAGATGAATGGTGTGACTGAAAATGCATTGAGGTTGCGCCTATTTCCTTTTTCACTTAAGGACAAGGTAAAAATTTGGTTAAAGACTCAACCAACTAGTTCGTTCATGACATGAGATGATTTAGCAAAGGCTTTCCTTGCTAAATATTTTCCACCTTCGAAGACAGCCAAATTTATAAAGGAGATTACCTCATTTCAGCAATTTGAGCATGAATCAATGAGTGAAGCATGGGAGAGGTTCATAAATGCGCAAAGGATTTGTCCACATCATGGATTACCTAAGGATGTGCTGATTAGGACTTTCTACAATAGAGTTACACCAGCTACTCGTGATTCCATTGATTCCAAGGCTGGGTGTTCAACTATGAGGAAGACGGTAGATGAGGCTACCGTAATTTTAGAGACAATGGCATTTGATAGTTGTTTGTGGCCTACAGAATGAGCTATTGCACCTAAGGCTTCAGGAAAAATTGAAGTGAATGGTGTGACAGCACTTTAAGCACAAATTTTGGCACTTTCCAACCAATTAGGCAACCTTTCACACAAGGCCAATGCAACTCCTATGAATTTTCAAGGTGAGAAATGTCATATGATGGGCAATATGGGTGACAAATTTATTTCTTATAATGCAGGAAATTTTGGAGATAATGTGGTGGAACAAGCCAACTATGTGGGTAACTAATTTCAAGAGAGGCAAGTTAATAATCCCTACTCCAACACATATTATCCAGGATGGCGAAACCATCCAAACTTTTTATGGAGTAACAACAACAACATGGCTGCACCAAACAACATGGCAAAGGCTCAAGTTCCCCCAGGTTTTCAACAACCACAACAAGATAGAATGGCATCTATAGAGAACAAATTAGATAAATTCTTTGACGCCATTACTACCAAAATATCGAGCCAAGATGAGAATAAAAAGAGGATGGAGGCAAAGTTTGATCAAATTGCAAAGAATCATTCCTCTTCAATTCATAATATCAAAGTTCAGTTGGGACAGCTAACTAATGCCATGACCACAAGAGGACAAGGAAATCTCCCTAGCAATACTGAGATAAATTCAAGGGATGTTAAAGCTATCACTCTATGAAGTGGTAAGGAACTAAAATCGAAGCATGAGGGAGAAAATAAGACCACATCTGAAAAGGCTGCTGTAGAACAGGATTCTAATGAAAAGGAAGAGAAGAAAACTATGAAAAAAGGTGTAGAGTTAAATGAAGACAAGGTGCCAAAGTCATCCCTACCACTAGCACTTAAAATTCCCTTTCCCCATAGGTTGAAGAAATAAAAAGATGGCGAGCAATTTTCCAAATTTTTGGAAATTTTCAAGAAACTTTAGATTAATATTCCTTTAGCATAGGCTTTAGTGCAAATGCCCAATTATGCTAAGTTCTTAAAGGAGATCATTACAAATAAGCGTACATGAGACAACAACAAAACAGTGCCATTAGGAGAGACATGTAGCTCGATCATCTCAAGAAAAATTCCTACCAAATTGAAGGATCCTGAGAGTTTCACAATACCATGCATTGTTGGAACTAATGAGTTTCCACGTTATCTATGTGACTTAGGTGCTAGCATTAATTTGATGCCTTTGTCTATTTTCAGGAAACTTGGATTAGGAGATGTCAAGGCAACCAACATGACATTGCAATTGGCAGATCATTCAATCAAGAGGCTATATGGAGTCGTGGAGGACGTTCTAGTTAAAGTGGACATGTTTATCTTTCCCGTTGATTTTTTTATTTTAGATTTTGAGAAGGATAGGCATTGTCCATTGATATTAGGTAGACCATTCCTTAATACTGGTAGGGCCTTAATTGATGTACATGGGGGCAAGCTTACTATAAGGGCAGGGAAGGAGAGTGTTGAATTTATCATGTCTAAGCTCATGAAATATCCCTTAGATGATGAGGCATGCATGAAAATAGTGTCATTAGATGATTGTATTATGCAGAAAAAATTTTCACTCTATGATAGTGATGATGAAGAGTAGAACGCTATTGACACTAAGGATGAGGAATAGAATACATTCACCAAACCTGACCTCTTAGTTAGAAGTGACAACCCTATACCTCCATCCATTGAAAAACCCCCTAAGTTAAAACTTAAACCATTGCCTACTCATTTGAGATAGGCGTTATTAGGTGAAAACAACACATTACCCATCATAATCTCTAATAAACTGAATGTTGAGCAATAGATGAGGGTGTGTGAGGTAGTGAGGAGGGCGAGTTAGGGCATTGGGGTGGCAAATTTCTGACATAAAAGGAATTAGTCCCTCTATTGTCATGCATAGGTTACATATGGAGGATAGGCACAAACCCATAGCTGAGAGGCAAAGGAGGCTAAACTCAAACATGAAAGAGGTAGTAAAGAAGGAAATAGTAAAATTGTTAGATGCATAAATTATATATCCTATTTCCGATAGTGAGTGGGTTATTCCGGTGCAATATGTACTAAAGAAGAGTGGGATGACTGTGGTAAAAAATGATGAAGGAGAGATTATTTCTAAGAGAGTGGTAGATGGGTGGAGAGTGTGTATCGATTATAGGAAGTTAAATAATGCCACTAGGAAGGATCACTTTCCTCTTCCCTTTATTGATCAAATGCTAGAGAGAATAGCGGGCCATGCTTATTATTGCTTTCTTGATGGGTACTTAGGCTATAATCAGATTTTTATCTATCTTGAGGACTAAGAGATAACCACATTTACATGTCCTTATGTACATTTGTATATAGACGCATGCCTTTTGGATTGTACAATGCACCCGCTACTTTTCAACGTTGCATGATGGTAATATTTTCTGACTTAATTAAGAATATTATGGAGGTGTTTATGGATTATTTTTCTATTTTTGGTGGTTCTTTCAATTTGTGTTTAGCTAACCTTGATAGGGTATTAAAGAGATGTGAAGAGACTCACCTTGTGCTCAATTGGGAAAAATGCCATTTTATGGTAGAAGAATGGATAGTCTTAGGTCACAGAATTTCTAGTAAGGGAATCGAAGTGGATCGAGCCAAGACAGAGATCATTAAAAAGTTGCCACCACCTACATCACTTAAAGGAGTTAGAGGTTTTTTAGGGTATGCCAGTTTTTATTAGTGTTTTATTAAGGATTTTTCATTAATTGCTAAATCTTTGACTAACCTATTAATTAAGGATGTGCCATTTGTCTTTGATGATGCATGTTTGAGTGCTTTTGACAGCTTAAAGAAGGCATTGGTATCAGCACCAATTATTACACCTCCAGATTGGTCCTTACCTTTTGAGATCATGTGTGATGCTAGTGACTACACTATAGGAGCTGTCTTAGGGCAAAGGAAGGATACCGCCTGCATGTGATCTACTATGCTAGTCACACACTGACAGAGGCTCAACTCAACTACACTACCATAGAAAAGGAGATGTTAGCAATGGTTTTTGCTGTAGATAAATTTCGTTCCTACCTATTGGGGTCAAAAATTGTCATCTACACAGTCCATTCCGCCATTCAACATCTACTTACTAAAAAAGATACCAATCCGAGACAAATGAGATGAGTTTTACTATTGCAGGAACTTAATTTTGAGATCAAGGATAAGAAAGGCTCGAAAAACTTAGTGGCTGACCATTTATCACGTCTAGAGAAGGAAGAGGAGAGTGCACCAAAGCCTATTGGAGATAGTTTCCCATATGAGTTTCTTTTGGCGCTACACTATATAGCAATCCCTTGGTATGTAGACATTGCCAATTATTTAGTTGAGGGGTGCTACCAGAAGGACTATCACACCAACAAAGAAAGAGGTTATTGTATGAGGTGAGGCAATACCTATGGGAGGACCCTTATCTTTACAAGATCTGTGGAGATGGTATGATTAGGAGGTGCATTCCAGACACAGAGGTACTAGAGGTCCTAACACATTATCACGGGTTAAGTTATGGAGCATCCAAAATAGGTGCAAAGGTATTGGAGAGTAGTTTCTTTTGGTCAACACTATTTAAGGATGTAAGGGAGTTTATCCTCTATTGTGATCGATGTCAACATGTTGGGAGCATGTCAAAACGCCATGAACTACCTCTTACTTCAATTCTAGAGGTTGAGATCTTTGATGTATGGGGGATAGACTTTATGGGACCCTTTTCATCTTCTTTTGGGAACTAATACATACTTGTGGGAGTAGATTATGTGTCTAAATAGGCAGAAGCTTTGGCAACACCCACAAATAATGCAAAGGTAGTGCTTAAGTTCTTAAAGAAGATATTTACAAGATTTGGAGTACCACGTGCTATTATTAGTGATGGGGGGTCGCATTTTTACAATAGACAGTTTGAGGTATTGTTAAAAAAATATGGTGTGCATCACAAAATTGCTACACCCTATCATCCTCAAACAAGTGGACAAGTGGAGGTAACAAATCGTGAGCTTAAGAAGATTCTAGAGAAAACAGTCAGTAGTTCAATAAAGGATTGGGCTACAAAGTTGGATGACACATTGTGGGCGTATTGTACAATATTTAAAACACCAATTGGTATGTCGCCATATAGGTTGATGTTTGGAAAGGCATGTTATTTACCTGTCGAGCTAGAACATAGAGCATATTGGGCAATTAAGATACTGAATTTTGATTTGAAGTCCGTGGGAGAGAGGAGGCTGTTACAACTTAATGAGTTAGATGAAATTCGCCTCCAAGCTTATGAAAATGCCAAACTTTTCAAAGAGAAGACTAAAAAGTGGCATGATGCTCATATCATGAAGAAGGACTTTAAGGTTGGTGATTTAGTGTTGTTATTTAACTCACGTCTTCGCTTATTTCTAGGTAAACTGAAGTCTAGGTGGAGTGGACCATTCAAAGTGGTACAGACATTCCCTCATAGTGCCATTGAGCTTGAAAATGGCAAAGGTGAGCGTTTCAAAGTGAATTGGAAACGATGTAAACTCTATCATGGAGGTTTGTGGGCAAGGGAGAAGGAAAATGTTTCCTTTGATGCCAATTCTAACTTCAAGTAGCTTTGATTTATTAGGATAAAGCTAGTTACCTTAAATTAGCGCTTATTGGGAGGCAACCCAATTTTTTTTACATTTTATGCTATTTTTTTATTTGATTAGTTAAATTTTCTAGGATAAATGCTTTGATTTTGGTATTTTTATTTTTGTTTTAGGATCAATAATGAAGAGAAAGATAGAGGGATGAAGAAATTAAGCAATATGAGAAAAAAGTGGCAACACGGGCAGAGACACGCCCGTGTCCAAGACCGTGTTGGCAACATCTATTTCTGACAGAGAGATACACGAGTTATAACATGCCCGGATCCAAGACCGTGTTCAATCATATCAAAATCGACAGAAAGAAATACGGGCAGAAATACGCCCGTGTTAATCCCCGTGTTGCATTATAAGTAAATTTGGTAGAAGGATACACGGGCATAGACACACCCGTGTCGCGAGCCGTGTATATGATAAAAATCCCCAATAAATGCAAGACACGCCCGTGTATCTCTTGAGATTATAAGTGAACAATTAGGGATTTTGAACTTTATTCTTCGCGCCCGTTCAATTTTCTCTCTTCTTCTATCCACTCTACCGCTGAAATCACCATTCCGACCTAAATCCGGCCACACCCACTTATTTTTACCTTCTTTTCTTTCCTCTACCACCGATTGCCACTAGATATGTCTTCTCCTCCGGCTAAACACACAAAAATAAGGGCTCAGAGGGATCGCCCATTAGTTAGGGGACGTCCGACGCCACCATTGAGCGTTCCATGAGCGGACCCACCACCTCAGGCCGCCTCTTCATCGTCCGGTGCCGCTGCCCTCCATCCTCTCCTTCAGTTCACTAATAAACGCACATAAGTAAATGTTAGTGCACTTCAATCGCTTCCTATAGAGCCTAACCATTATTTAAGCAAAAGTGATTTAGAACGAATAGGCTTGTGGACTGCTATACATGGGAGATTGAATACTGAAGGATGGAAGAATTTAATGGAAATTAAATAACCTTGTTATGTCGAGCTTTTCATTGAGTTTATTGCCTCTTTTTCCTTAGACAAAAAAGGCATTGATTATGCTAAACCAAGGGTTATCAACTTTCGGTTGGGCGGGAAGCAATTTGCTATGTCTATTTCAGAGTTTGGGGTAGCATTAGGATTGTATAGTCCGACGTATATTGAGTCAGATCGATATATTGATTCTATTCTCATGGGACTAGTACACGTGCATGTGCATTTTGGAGATCACATGATCGAGTCAGTTCTAGGGATAATTATCAGCTGACCAAGAGTAAGAGCACATGTCTTCCATCACCGATGCTACGAGTTTTACATATGTTTATCGTGCACACTATTTGTGGCCGTCGCGAGAGCACAGGGGTAGTGACGGTTAAGGACATATTTTATTTATCATGCTTATGGTCACAGCAGGATTACAACCTTGGATATGGTTTTATAACTTATTTTGACACTATGTCAAATAAGTCGAGAGGTGCACTATGTGAAGGGAGTTATACGACGAGGTTAGAAAAGAACCTTGGGGTATTTAAGGATTTGACAGGACTGACTCAGAGTGGATATATGATCGCTCTCGCTATAGACACTTTTCGATCAATGCACCTTGTCGAGAAGCAAGGTGATACTTATATACTGTTAGATGGTGCTCCACCTGGTGAGGGGGTGCCTGAGGTAGCTGAGGACCATGATGCTCCGATTCCTGATGTTCAGGCTATGGAGATCCCTACTGATGCATTAGCATGGATTGTGGCAGCACAGCAGTGTCAAGAGGCGACGCAGAGACGACACGAGACTATGATACGCCATATCCATTCTCAGCTGGACTGGCAGCGGCAGTGTATGATGATGTTGATGCTGAAGAGGGGTATGGATCCTCCACAGATGTCTCCTGCTCCTGCTGCATTCTTTGAGACCACTTCAGAGTCCATAGAGCCCCAGACTTCTTTTGCTCCCTAGCCTGATGATGCTGCGATGGACGAGGCTGATTTAGATGCTGCTACTGCTATAGAGGAGGATGAGGAGGCAACTGATGATGATGAGGAGGGAGATAATTTGGATGATACAGACGACCTTGATGACTGACTCTTTTGTTTGTTTGTTTTGTTTTTATTTTTATGTAGTTTTTGTTTTATTTTGGATTATGTACAGTTTCATATTTCTATTTAGTTTTATGTGTTACTTTTATGTTTTTGTTATTTTTGTTTCAGTTTTTATTAGTTCGATTATTCAATTCTCTACATTTGCGGACCAATCGTACAATATCAGGGAAGTACAAGTTTTTTTTCTTTCTCTTTTAATTTTGTTTCATTTACACATTGGGGACAATGTATCAATTAAGTATAGGGGGATAATTGAAAATTTTTTAATTTTTATTTTGGTGATTAGTTTATGTTTAGGATTCCATGCTTAAGAGATTAGTTTATGTTTAGGATTCCATGCTTAAATATTTGATTGTGCTTATCACTTTGATGAACTTCATTCAAATGATTTAGTTTTCTTGTATAATTGATATATTCTCCAATTAATGTGTAGCTTGTGATTTTTAAACTTAGGTGATAATTTGAAGGTTAAGGAATTTTTGATGTTTAATGAACTTAATGCTAAATCCTCTTAGTTATGATTGAGACTCATAGATTAATGTTTAATTTTAGCAAACTATGTAATTTGGGGGTAAGATGGAGCGTTACACGCACTTGCTTAATTTATTTTGAATTTTTTTAAAGGAAATTGCATGTAAATTGTTGTGAGAAGGAGCATAAAATGCACTCACTAAATTAATGCAATTGATAAAAAGAGAAAAAAATATTTGAGATGGAGCGTAAAACGCACTCAAGGCAAACTAATAAAAAGTAATATGATGAGATTGATGGGTGGCTTTAGTTAAATGTTAATTCGTGAAATTCTTGGTTGTAATTAAGAGGATAGCTTTTCATACGGTAATTTGTTGAATCCTTTAGTTTTTGAGTTATCATTTAGGCTTCTAAGTTATAAGGTACAAATTAAATGGAGAGTGTGTTAAATGTGCAAGTGATAGTAGTTTTTGAGTTTTGTTCATGTTAGTGATAAGATGTCGAGTAATTTTTGCTTGAGGACAAGCAAATGCTTAAGTGTGGGAGAGTTTGATTAGGGTGTATTTTGTTATGTTTTAGGTATGAAATTTGTACTAATTTTGTATTAATTATGTTAATTTGTATTTAGATAGGATATTTATGTTTAATTTATGTTTGTAGGTCATTAATCAAGGTTGGATGCAGATTAATCGAAGATTGGGAGCATTTGAAGTCAATTTTCAAAGTTATTGTGAACACCGGCTACAACACGGTTGTGCGTCTGCCCGTGTAGGTTGCTGAAAGATTTGTATACCCTGAACACGGGTTGGAACACACCCATGTGTCAGGCCGTGTGATGCGCTGCCAATTTTATACACTTGCAATACGGCTCGGGACATGGCCGTGTAGGTGCCCGGATACTAAGTAAATGAATTACACGGGCGTGTATAAAATATACATGGCCGTGTATACAGAAGAGACAGGATAAGATTGACTTCTTTAAACCCTAATCTAAGGGGAATTGAAGGGGAGATATAAAAGGAATAAGAAGGCACATAGAAAATCATCTTTGGACGAGAAAAGAAGGACCTTTTGGGGCATTATTGAAGACCAAGATTAGAGATTGAAGATTGGAGATATCAAGAGATTGAATTTCTTATTCTTCTTCTTAATTCTTGTAATTGGTGATGGATTTCTTTTACTTATTTTCATAATTTAATTTTATAATGATAGGCTATATTTTTATCCATTAGGGGATTAAAGATCTGAACATGAATTAGTTAAGTTTTTCTTTTCAATAAATCTTTTATTCATACAAAATTATATTTATTGAGATTAATGCTTGTTTGTGTTTGGCCAGCATTGACATGATTATAATTGAGATTATGCATTGAGAGATGATAGTCTTAATGGAACTATAAACATAAGTGGAATTGGTTCAGTGTTGGAGATAGATTAAATTAATTAAATTTCTTAAGAGTGGAGATTAAACTTTGTGATTAGATTAATTAGGGTTTGGAATTGTAATGAAAAATTGGGATGCATGCTCTTAATTAAAGATTACAGAGTGAATTAGTTAGCCTTGAGAAAGGTAATTAAGACATTAGATCACTCAGGATTTGCATGAATAATTGAGTTTACGGAAGGAAATTGGCTAATGAGTGTGAGGTGAATTAATTTCCTAATGGTTGTTTAGATTTTATTAATTGATTTCATATTTAGGATTAATCTTTCCATTTTAGTTTTAGATAATTATAGTTAAATTGATCATTATAATTGGAAGCTTTAAACAATTGTAAGTAGATTAATAGGTGGATAGATTAAAATCTCTGTGGGAACGATATCTTTAGTACTACTTGTCGATTCTGTATACTTGCAGAGTTTTTACCAAACATGAAACTTCACATTAGAAAGGTAAACAATTATAGCATCTGAAACCACAAAGTTACTGAAAGCAGGATTCATACGAGAGGTTTTACACCCTGAATGGCTCACCAATGTGGTACTTGTTCGAAAGCTGAATAGGCAGTATCAGATGTGTGTGGATTACACAGACTTAAATAAAGCATGTCCAAAGGATAGTTACCCTTTACTAACTATTAATCAGCTAGTGGATTCAACTACTTGTCATGGAATGTACAGCTTCATTGATGTTATAGAAAAAGTATAAAAAAAAACATCCTTTATAACTCATCAAGGGTTATATTGTTATAATGTAATGCCCTTCGGACTCAAAAACGCAGGAGCCACATACCAAAGGTTCATGAATTTATTCTTCAAGGAAGACATAAGCAAAACCATTGAGGTATATATGGATGACTTGATTGTCAAAAGCCGAAAAGTGAAAGACCATTCTATAGCCTTAGAACGAGTCCTGAAAAAGCTCGATCAGTATAAAGTCAAACTTAACCTTGACAAATGTGTTTTTGGGGTGAAGGTAAGAAAATTCCTAGGTTTCATGATCTCATAAAGAGGAATTGAGGTCAACCCATAAAAGATGGAAGCAATCATCAATATGAAGCCTCCTACAACACTAAATGAATTACAAAAATTGAATGAACGAATCACTACATTAGGAAGGTTCACGTCCTGTTCAGTAAGAAAATACCTTCCCTTCCTCCAAGTAATGAAGAATTTAAAAAAATTTGAATGGAATGCTGATTGTCAAGTAGCATTCAAAAAAGAGCAAAACCCAATTTACTACGTGAGTAAGGTCCTTAGAGGATCTGAAATCTGCTATCCCAAGATGGATAAGCTGACATTAGCTCTAGTGCAAACGGCAAGGAAGTTCCGCCACTATTTTCAAGCTCATAAGATAGTGGTAAGAATAAACCAGCCTCTCAGGAAGATCCTTCAGAGACTGGAAACATCTGGAAGGCTCGTCCAATGGTCAGTGCAATTAGGGGAACAAGGCATATTATACGAACCTCAAACAATAATAAAAGCACAAGTGTTGTATGATTTTATACAAGAAATGACCGAGACTGAGGGGTTCAGCAATGAAAAAACCTTATAGCGAATGTACATTGATGGTGCATCAAGAAAGCAAAGGTCAGGTGCTGGAATAATCTTGATAGGGACTGAAAAAATCAAGATAAAATATTTTGTCTGAATGACCTATGGTGCCATAAATAATACGGCAGAGTATGAAGCCTTAATCACAGTATTAAAATTGGCAAATGAAATACGAGCAGAAAGCCTCCAAGTACTCTGCGATTCGCAGCTCGTAGTCAACCAGCTGAAAGAAACCTTCAAAATAAAAGATCCGAGCATAATTAAATATTCAGATAAGGCTCGTTCACTCTTACGAAGGTTGAAAGAAAATGGAGGACAGTGGAATCTAGTCCAAATTCCAAGAAATGAAAATAAAGCTGACCTAATAGCAAATGCCGCAGCAAAAAATGGACCTCTGTTCTAAAATCTCAATCTTAAAGAATAACTCATAAAACCATTTGTAGAGGAGAATGAAGTGTTCACTGCATGTGAAATTACCGAATGGTAAAGCCTATAGCCGAATATTTAGATTCAGAAAAATCACCTGATGACAAGAATCAAGCTAAGAAAATCTGAATAAAGGTAGGTCAGTATTTATTACAGGATGAGAAATTATATCGAAGGTCAATTAGTCACCCATGGACCAAGTGTGTATCACCATAAGAAGGCAATTATGTCCTTAGAGAAATATATGAAGGTATATGTAGAGCTCACGAAGCTCAGGCAACGCTAGTCAATAAAGCTCTTTTACAAGGTTATTATTGGCTTACAATGTCATAAGATGCATAAAAGCTGGCATGAAATTGTGATAAATGTCAGAAGTATTCGTAGTCGACACACTCACCTGTGCATGTACAAAATTCCATTGGAAGCCCATGACCTTTTATTATTTGGAGAATGGACATACTTGGACCTTTCCCTTTGGCATCAAGATAGTGGAAATTCATTATTATTGCAATAGATCATTTTACTAAACAGATTGAAGTAGAGGCAGTTCCAACAATAACTGAAGCAAGGATCCGTAGCTTCTTTTGGAAAGAAATCATATGTAGATTTAGAATCCTACACATACTCATTACATATAATAGGAAACAATTTGACAACGCAAAGTTCAAGCAATTTTATTCTGATATTAACATAAAGTTATGATTCACCTCCATAGCTCATCCACAGACTAACGGACAAATGGAGGTAACCAATTAAACTATATTACAAGGCATCAAAAAATATCTTGATGACAAAAAAGAAGATTGGGTAGACGAGCAATACAATGTCATCTGGGCATAGTGCACTACTCCAAGAAGTGCGACGAGAGAATTACCTTTTCGACTAGCATACAGAATGGATGCAGTAATACCAGTTGAGATAGAATCTCCTTCGTATAGGGTCTATAAAGACTTGGAAAAGTCAGAGAATAAAAATAATTACAGGATATCTCTAGATATGCTAGAAGAAAGAAGTAAATAGGCTGCAGCCATAGCCGAAGCCAGACGACAACAGGTCACTTACTATCACAACTAAAGAGTCTGATAAAGGGCTTTCAATGTTGGAAATTTAGTCATACGAAAAGTAAGAATAGGAAAAGGAAACGTAGGAACGGGAAAGCTGGAACCCAATTGGGAAGGCCCATATCAGGTCACCGAAGCAACCAATAAAGGAGCATACCGACTCAATGACACAAAGGGGAGTACCATTCCTATATACTAAAATATGAAAAACTTAAGGAAATATTATCAGTAAATGTCCCAAATAATCGAATTAGTAAATTTAATAAACTTGTAACCAGTTACGAAATAAAATAATGAGTTCTGATCATTTATATACATGAATGTCTCAAATACTTGAGCGATAAAATCATTAAAGCTTTTATAAAAGATGAGTCCATAATACTCATAAACAAACGAGTCTCAATCACTCATACAAATAAAAGACGAGTCCCCAATACTCACAAATAAACGAGTCTTAATCAATCGTACAAAAAAAATATGAGTCCCAATACTCGTAAATAAACGAGTCTCAATCACTCGTACAAATAAAAGATGAGTCCCAAATACTCGTAATTAAATGAGCCTTAAGCACTCGTACAAATAAATGAGAGCCTAATGCACACAAATAAACGAGTTCCAAATACTCGTATAAATAAATATGACTTTTTAAATAAAGGAATCCATATAAGCAAGTCTTTATTATTTGGTACTACAAGTCTTAATAGCTCAAGTGTTTAAAGTATGTGAAATATGCAAACCTCAAATACTCACAAGAAATAACATAAACAAAGTATGTCTATTCATAAAAAGAATCAGAGAAGATGAGTAATACGAAGAGATCATCGTTAATAATAAATAATGGAAACTAAAAAGACTTTTCATTAATAAACATTCAAAATAAATAGTTCTTCACAAAATAGCCTTTCAGAGGCATACATCAAAAAGAATTCGCATCCTAACTATTGTTCGAAGGTAGAGAGACTCAAGCATCGCTCGCTCTAATGAAAAGACCTCTAGCAATATTCGCAAGCTCTGAAGCAGGAGGAAGAGTTTCTGGAACTAGGTTCACCACCTGAGTGTTGATCGATGATGAGCTTTCTTTAGAACCCATCACTGATCTTTCCCTTCAAACTACTTCACCAAAGTCTCTAATAGAAATCTTATTAATAGGGGTGAAGTCAAGACTAGGATACTGATGGATTAGAAGTCGTTGGCACTCATATTTCAAAGCCTACATAAAATTTATAGTAAGGCCTTGAAAAACCTTTTTCTTGCTCACACGAGCCTCTTTTAATTGACGAATCTCTTCATCTCGAGCAGTAATCATCTTGTATTCCTCGATAATGGTTGTACTTAACTTAAAAATAGAGCTCTGTAGTTCCACATTCTTTTTATTTTCTTGATCCAAACTTGTTAAAGCACTGTCTCTCTCAGCACGAGTAGTGTCAAAAATCTATTTTACTTTTCTGAGCTCACCTTCGTACTCAATTTTTAGCTCGTTCATTTTTTGATTAGCAAAGCTACATTCGCTTTTATGAATATAGCAAACATCATCCATCCGTAAAATCCCTTGAGCAACCTGCTAAAGAATTGAAAAGATTTAACTTCAAAACCAAGCTTGAAATAAATAATGAGCATTTTTAGAATAAAATAATTACCTCTATTAGACTCAAAAACACTTGGCTTTTGAGGTCATTGTCGTCTGTAGACTCCCACCTTGCCATATCCTTCTTTAGCCTTAGGCATTCTGAAAGATGGCCTCGAACCACCGGGTTAAGAATACTTGGATCCCCAACTCTCTTTTTCATCTAAGGCACCGGGTTCAGACATCCCTCTAATCTGGGGTGTTTGAAAAGAATATAACCACCATTAATAGCAGGTTCGTAAGTGTCTTCCAAACCCCTTGGACATTTGCCCTTTTATTTATCCGTAGGCTCGAGCACCACGTTATCCCTAGGGGAAAGCTGAACGTCGTAGTCCTCTACACTAAGAGGATGAGTATCTGGATCTTCAAGGGTGAGTGTCTCATATACAATATCATCAATACCCTCTATAAAATCATCAAGGATATCAACCATCTACAAAAAGTACAAAAGAAAAGTTAGAAAAATATCTCTGGACTCGGGAACTCCACTAATGATATCATAAATACCAACATCTGATGGATACTCTTGTCTATAAACAAATTCTCAATATAAACGTTAGTGAAAGGCTTCACCATAGAACATCAATAGTGAAGCTCAGTAAGAAGAGATAGATTATCTTTTATAAACTCGGACGATTGTTTAACAACTTAGGCTTCGTTCGCCCTTAATACTGGCACTTAAAGGAAGTTAGTCTCATGCTCAATAATAAAAAACTAATTCCTCCAGGCTCAGTTAATGTCAGCTAATTTTTTAAACAAATTGAACCCAGGGATGCTGGACATCGAATAGGTAAGATCACCTTTCTTTTTTATTAAGGAAAATATATACCTAAGCATTTGAACCGAAGGTTCTCGACCTTGCGAATGAACAAGTTTATAAAAGCCAGTAAGGAATCTATACATGTTTGGATGTAATTGACCCAGAGCTAAATTATATGCACGAAAGAATAATTTTTAAAAAGGATCTAAGGGAAACCAAAGGCCTCTCTCTTATTGATCTACATAAATGACTATCATATTTTAGTGACCCTCTTTGTTGGGATTGTAATGAGCCCTAAAATAAAAAGCTAATGTGAATAATTTATATTCTTTAGGAATTTTGTATTTATTCCTAAAAAATACGGATAACTCCTTTATAAAGTTGAGGAGGAAACTCGGATGGATCTAGAGGTAATCTAGGAGCCATAATAAAATAATTCATAAAAAATAGCTAAAATAAATATCAAAATGAGCAAAATGGGAAAGAAAGTGACCTTTGAAGCCTCAAGAACTAAGAACACAAGCTTCTTACTGCCAAAAAATTCTAAAGAGAAGGCAGAGAACTTTAGAGAAAATTTTAGAAAGAGAATATTTGTGAAGCAAAAATGATAGATGGAGAAATTTATAAAGAAGAGCAATCTTTATTGTCCCTCATATACCCTCAGCAGTTACGAAATTAATGTCTAATACAGAGGGGCATTTGGGGAACAAGGAATACGAAATGATGCCTCAAAAAATAAAAAGATGCGAGTGGTTGCAATGGCACATAATCACTCCATAAATGACGAAGAATGAAAATAAACCTCTTAAGGTTCAAAGAAATGAACCTTGAGAGGTTCGTAACCTCTCAATGTTCAAAGAAATGAACCTTGAGAGGTTTATAACCTCTCAAGGTTTAATGAAACGAACCTCTCAAGGTTTAAAGAAATGAACCATTTAAGGTTTAAAGAGACGAACCTCTCAAGGTTCAAATAAACAAACCTCTCAAGGTTCAAATAAACAAACCTCTCAAGGTTCAAAAAAAAAAAAATGAACCTCTCCTAGTTTATCGAATTTCATTAGGATGGACCTCAGTTCATAATTCGTAGAACGAGAGCGAATAATCAAAAGTGTACGAACAATAGAAATCACATAAAAATCCTTATTACGAAGGATGTTTTTCTAAAGTTCAAATAAGATGGGTATTATTACCTTCGTCAATAAATAATTTTTCTCGAACAAAAATATTCGATACTATTGAGGAAGATTTTTGATAGTCCTAGAAGGCCTATATGGGCCAAAACCTAGAAGTTCAAGCCTAAAGAGGACTTTATGTCTATATGGGATTATTATATGATAAGGATAAAGTCACTTAATTAGTAAAGGACAAGGATTCTCAATATACAAATTCGAGTTGGATTAGGTATGTCTCTTAAATACCTATATAAAGGCTCATATTTCTCATTATTAGATCATCTTGAATATATTTATATCTAACTTAAGCATTGAAGAGCCTACGGATCAAAGATCCTAGGTTTATCTTAGTTTTCTTGTGCTTGTAGGTTCAAGAAGGAAGTTCACATTCAAAGATTTCCTTTGAAAAAGGTATTGAAGTGAGTATGCTAAAAACACAATCTAGCTATAAAATAAATAAATAAATAAAATATATTGAAGATTTTTGAAAAAGAAATAGCTATAATTTTGATTAAATGCTTTATTATATTTTACATTTGCTAAGTTATTAGCATATCTTAAAAAACTCAAAACACTCATTAATTTTAAGTAACATGTTAACTATATATGTATGATAAATAAAATACAGTTTAAAATTTTTAAAATAAAAATAGCTATAATTTTAATCCAATGCTATATTAATTTGTAAAGTTTTGTAAATTAATTCAAATAAATTCCACAAAATTTTATGGAATTCATTTACAAATCTAAGTGATTGTATTTGGTTTAAATGAAAAGTTTGTAAACTTTATTTTCAATTTCAACTTTTTAATTTTATAGAATTGCTTAACTCTTAATCATTTTTTATTGATGATTTGTGTTTGGTTTAAATGAATTTGGAATTTATTTGCAAATAAATTCTATTTAAAATTCATTTGGAAATGAAATAAATTGCTAAATGGTATTGAACCAAATAAGGGTAAAAGAACTCAAAAATTCATTAATTTTAGATAAAAATGGTAATTATATATGTACAGTATTATGTATCAAATAAGTATTTCTTTGTTCCTTTTCCAAAGCTGCAAGTAGTGTTATCCAATGTAATTCATCATGTCAAATGCAAAAGGGCAATAATTTTCTCTATTTATTCATCTAAATTAGTCCAGACTTTTTAGTTCAAAAGTGTCCTTGGGTTCTCTCTAAATCAATGAAAGTTGTATAGTTATAATGTGTTATTATCGTTGTGTTTGGTTTTTACTCTATTGTGCAACTTATGTTTTGATTGCAACCATTGAGCTTCCCAAGCAGATGATTATAGATCACTCTACTCAATTAGTGAAAGCATATAACAAACAACTGTCTCTTGAACCTGGGGAAAAGCAAGAGTTACGGATCTATAAATGGTAATAAAAGCCAATTAAAGTGATGGGTAACATGGAAAGGCTACCCAAGCTGCCTATATATGTTCAACCTGTGATAATTTAGTATTTATTATTACTATACCAACCTGGGAGCATAATGAACTCACAGGTAATAGGTCATATTTGGAGCAGTAGGAAATTCATCGGTTTGTAGGTCCAATAGTATATATCCAAAAATTGGTCTTAGTTGGGAAGAGTGAAGGTTTAGAAAATAGATAAACAGAACTCTTTCCTCATATAACTGGACTAAGAAGAGGCTAAATAGATGATTCTAACATAAGGGCCATGAAAGATACAAAGTAATTTATTTATCTTCAAAGAACATGTATCTTGTCTACCTTAGAAAGAACCTATTTTACTGCAAATTGATTTTTGGGTGCAGGTGAAAGGTGATAATCCACTTATGCTCAAAGATATAAAATTAATTAACAGAGTTAGAGATTGCTTATCAAAATGCAAATCCATGAAGGAGAAGTCAAACTTAATTTATAAGGGGATGTCATTTAAGGAATCAGAGTGCTTATCAATCTTCTAAGTTCATTCCCTCAAGGGCTAATTCATCAATATGAAGGCAAATAAATAAGGTTTGTGTTTTAATATGAGAAGTTATCTGCATGTTGTTTCATTTGTGATGTCATTAGACATTTTACACAATGCTGTGAGAAATTTAAGAATCAAGTAGATTATTGAAATGGAAAATGAGTTTCAATTCATAGTTGAGAGCACTACAAGCTCAAAATTTAGGTTTGAACAAATTTAAGACTTGGAGGAATACTATTGCTCTAATTATGAATCGTTTAAATGGAGAAAATATTATGTAGGAAAGGATGATACAAATGAACAATGTGCATAGCATGCTTGGTTTCATTAGCTCCCTGACTAATAAAGACTTAATTATGTTTCAGTCTTTATCTTTATGCTAGGATACCAAGCCTTTGGAAATGAACATTTATGAATTTCCTTCAAATAATATTAATGAAGAAAAGACTGAAGAGAGGATGGTTAAAAAGTAAAAAAGGGGGGCTGAGAGATATTATTAGTTTAGTTAGGCTAACTCCTATAAGACCTATTTTGCAATTAAGCTTTGATGATGTTTAGGAGTAGGGGTGTCAAAAAGGGTTAGTGGGTAGTGTTCATATCAGGTTGACCCACTTTAATGACACAATTAGGGTCAATATGAATACGACCCATTTATTAATCGTGTCAAATATTTCAACCCTAGTACAACACGAAAATTAAACTGATTACATAAACATGACACATATAACCCGTTTATTTAAAAATTTAAGTGGGTTATGTGGGTCATAAAATTCGACAATATCTATTTAACCTATATAATATTCATCACCTATAAAAATACTTTCACATAAAAAAACCCTACAATAATGTTCATAATCCAACAACTTATATAATACAACTATATTAATAATTACTACAATTTCCATAAAACCTAGTAAAGTTCAATATTCTTCTAAAATAAACATAAAAAAACAAACATAGATAAATATGTCGTGTTGGATTAACACGACCTTACACGACATGTATAATTAAATGAGTTGTAATAGGTTCACATGTCAATCTGTGACACAATTTGATTTAAACCATATCATAAATGGGTTGATATATTTCTGACATGAACTCGTTTAATCTCAACCCTAATTCATTAATTTTGCATGTTAGACGAATCGTGTTCACATGTCATCGCTCATTTTGATACCCCTATCTAAGAGTATGAGATCTTACATCATATGTAATCATTTCTCTATTTAGCCATCTACTAAGGTCATAGTTATATTTTGATTAGTTTTTAATATTAATCTTAGAAATAGTTAAAAAAAAAGTAGTAATGTTTTTTTTTTTTTTTTTTTTTTTTATGGTCATATCTCTCTCTTTCCTACTTTTTCTTTATCCTTTTCATTCGGTATATTACAAGGGCATTTTTTTAGCCTTTTTTTTTACAAAACCCTCCCTTCTTCTTTTTTTTTATCCACTTTTTAGTATGATTTTATAATAATTTGGTGTTTTAGTTGATATTTCTCATAATTTTCAAATCTAAATTCTTGGTGCTAGATTTAGATCTAGTTTTTTGATATTTTGTTGTTTTCTTGATTTGTATGATTTATTCAATGAAGTAATATATTAATAGATCGTGATTTGTTATTCTTTTAGTTTGTCTAATATATTCAATGGAGTAATATATTGATATATTGTGACAATGGTGGTTGTAAGTTGATGAATTTTTGAAGAATTATAGTATGTAATATCAAGTTTCGGTTTGATTGCTCAGTCTTATACAGTAGTATTTATGTTAACGCCCCAATAATTATTTTTCAGAACTCCAAAGTTAAAATATATTGTATTCCTCTAATCTTAAAAGATTTTATTTTTATGGATTATATATTCTCTATATAATTTAGAGTTTTCATTGATTGTAGTTGTATATCAATGTAGAACTCTAATAATGAATGAGATATATTCATCTTTGATAAAAAAAAAATAGTGTTCTTCATCTTTGATAAAAAATAATAGTATTCTCCGATTAAAATTTGATTATGTAAGCTTTTAATATTGGCCAAATTCATGCATTTTATAAATAATAATCACTAGATAATTACTTAAATATTATTTGCTCAATTATACTAGCGGAAAAAAAAAAAAAACCAAATTTGATTACTACCCCATTTCTTATAAAAAAATTAGAACTTTGTTCATTCAACTTAAAATACTAGGTCTGCTCTGCTTAAATATAAAGTACTCTTAAATATTTACTATATATTTATAATTATAAGATCAATCTTTAATGTCTGAGACTTATAAATCTTATGCCATTTTATTAATTGAATATGTGTTTCAATCATTTTTATACTCCGGTTCACCATTCAATTGTTTAATGCAAGTTCCCGGTCGAAAGTTCGAAGGTTCTAGTCTAACGGGTCGCAAAACAGGTCTCTGAAAAATCTATCTGAGCTGTAGAAGCACATATCAGGGTGAAGAGGTGCGCATTTCATCTACAGGGGCGCACGTTTCATCGCCACAGATATGCACGCCTCTATGTAGAGACGAACGCCCATGTATTGAGGCGCACGCCTCTATACATCAAAAATGAGAGGCGCCACGTGTCTTTGAAGAGGCGCACGCTTGTGTGGACATTTCCAGGAGGCGCACGTGTGGGTGAAGGGGCGCACATATCTGTAGAGCTCAGACGCACGCCTGTTCGTACAGGCGCATGCCTGTTCGTACAGGCGCACGCCTCTGTAACCCAGAAACGCAATCTCAGTCGCGAAAATGGCAGAAAAATGGCTAAAATTTCAAAAATTCAACACCTTACGTATAAAAGACCTTCTGTAACTTAAAAACACACTTCATACATGCCTTATGCAACCTCAAACATTCCAGAATAAATCAATACACAAAATCATAGCATTTACTTCAAAAATTTAACTCAAAAATCAAATTGAAAACCAATATCAAAACACAACTTCCACTCACTGTTTTCTCCTACCGAATTCCTCTTCTGCTTATTGATGTTGCTTCTAAAACCTCAGAACA
>CATIWO010007313.1:0-25842 GCA_949673435.1 Macaranga tanarius | reverse complement strand
TGACCTAAATAGTTCCCGATGGCTTGAGCAACTCGTTCAGACATGAACCCAATCGGGAGATGATATACTTGAACCCAAATGTCCACCATTGTTAATGGAACTTCCAAAGGATGCTCACCCATTTTCAATCTTTGAGCTATGAGCAGGTTCTGATCAAACGTCCACGGTCCTCCCTCAATGACCCGAGTTATATCAATTTTGTGGAAAAATTAAAATAAGTATCGACCAAACCCCAGATCTTTGATAGTAACACCTCTGACCAGTCGCCATAATGACACAAGCATGTTCTTTATTGAAACGAAATGAACATTCTTTTCAGACATGAACTTTCCAATCAGACACCATATGAAATCCACCGCTAGTTCTGATAAAGTGTCATTTTCTATCACTACCCCTTCCTCTTTTATCTCCTCTTTTAAGGCCAATCCAGCACATGCTTCTCCCAGTTCTTCCACTCTGGCTGGCTCAGATTCCATCTCACAAATATAAGAGGATAATGGCGGATTCAAAAAGGATAGAACTAGAGTAACAAAGATAAATAAACACTTTAATCTGTAAGACACAAGCACACATACAGAGAAATAAGAAGATGCTGACTCTTGTCACAAGATAAGATAAAAACAAACTCTTGTAACAGAGACAAGACTCTTGTCACAAGACAAGTTTAGGTTATTATTATTTTTCAACCACTGTCAATTCTAGCTTGTCCTAAACATAGAAGGACCGACTTTTAGTTGGATGATTTCTATTAACCCATCTCTACCTTCTCCAGCACGCCATATGCTCCCACCACCGGTAGCTACTTCAAGCAGCCCCTCTCCATCGGTAGCTACAATAGGCTTTTCTTTTTCTTTAACTTTACATTATTTTAAGTTTTTTTATTTATAAATGAACTATTATGTTATTATTATTTATAATGTTAGATAATATACACCCATGACTTAATCTGTTTAAGTTTTGAATTAGGTGTAAGAGACTCCTAATAGAAGTCTACTTTCTACTTTTTTTTATTGAGTATGAGTTTTATATTTTGTACAGAACAACCCACGTAATAATTTTCACAAAGAACACATAGAAAACTCTCTGTACAAAAATACTCTGTGTATTTTTCTCTCTCTCTCTACACACCAAAAATACTCTGTGTATTTTTCTCCCATTCTTGTTCATCCTAGTAATACTTAGATTGTAAAGACAATAGCCTTTTCTCTCGTAGTCAAGGTTTCGATTAATATATTTACTACGGTTTCTCCTGCAGCGGAAACCATAGTAAATATGTTGATCAAAACCTTGACTACTAGAGCAAAGGCTATTGTCTTCACGATCTAAATACCACCGGGATGAACAAGAATGGAAGAAAAATACACATAGTATTTTTGGTGTAGAGAGAGTTCTGTGTAGGTTGTTTTACGTGAGTTATTACGTACTCAACATATTACCCATATTAATTCCTTTAATCTTTATATAAAAGATAGGAATACATTGTTATAGTCCAAAGCCAACACTGATTATTATTATTAGATAATTTCTCATATTATCTAATGGATTATGTCAAGTCATGGGTGTCATAATCTAACATCTCCCACTCATACATGACTGAATATATTCAGTTTTCATCCCATTCATATTGATAAATAGATCATGCGACCAACATATAACGAGAACATTTATGCTATACACTTATTAGAGATATATAGCGTCTCAATAGTAGATCCTATATCTTGACATATGCCTTACCTCAGATTACTTCTTTATATTCACTATTACCTCTTGATCTCTTAGCAATATTCTATGTCCACTACTTATGGTACTCATAATAGGCTAGCCAATGGACAATAGAAACATTGAATGTAGTCTATCAGTAATTTTTCCTTCATACATTATTCCTATTATATGATTTAACTCGCTTATCCAGTTAATTTCTCTAGGCCGTATCTCACATGACCTTTCAGAGATTCTTCTAAAATAGCCACATCAAACCATACTTTAGAAATATACCCTAGGTCTTAAGAGTAGGTTTCCAAAAACTATAAGTTTATGGAACGGGTCTCACACTAGGGAAGCTTGAGATCATTTGATTATTTTTATAACATCCCATTTTCGGTCAGCTTTCGCACGTATTGTATGAATCATACGTTATGGTGTTCATTATTTTCTTAAAAAGACTGCATGTTTCAAAATGATTATAATCATATAGTTAAAACCATACAGAAGCTACACATTTAGGTGTATCTCAATATCAAACTTTAATACTTAATTGAGGTTGCTTCTGGCCATAAAGACAGAATAAAAAAGAATTGCCTTTAATTCTCCTTTTAAAGATTACATAAATCTACTTATAAATCATGAAATGAAATGTGAGATTTTATCTCGCACTTAAATTAAAACTCATCTAATACTTAAGTAAGATGACATACGTATATTAAATGGGCTCTCGCAACTCTCTTATCTATTTAAAATACTACTTCATCCTAATTTTTGTTAAACCCATTTAATAAAATTAGGGTAAATACCCGTGTGAGTGGGTTACTTCTCTATCCAACATGCTTTAAATGTCACATACATTTAATACTAACATATTGTATATTACTAAATGAACATCCACATATTTATTGAAAATAAACATATAATAAATCATGTTCAAATTACATGATAAGCAAAGTACAGTCTTAAAATCTATACAAACTAAAATATTTAATGTACCTCTCAAATACATCTCTAGTGACAGCTTTTGTCAATGGATCTACTATCATATCATACGTAGAAATGTACTTTAAGTTCACCTCTCCTCATGCAACTATATCTTTAGCGTAATGATACTTAATGCCAATATGCTTAGTTTTACTATGAAACTTGGGATCCTTAGTATAAGCTATTGACGATTGACTATCACTAATGATTGTCATAGGTTCTTTAGAGAAAGTTACTTTAAAATGATCTAGGAATCTTTTAAGCCATACTCCCTCTTGGACAGTACTTGAAAATGTAATAAATTCACTTTTCATTGTTGATAAGGCAACATATGTTTATTTTTTGCTACTCCAGGAGATGGCAGAATTGCCTAACAAGAAAACAAAATCGGATGTAGATTTCCTCTCATCTACGTCTTCAGCCCAATCAACATCTATGTATCCTTTCAGTTACAGATCCTTTCCTTGATAACACAGTGAGTAATCCACAGTATCTTTCAAGTATCTCAAAATCCTTTTAATTGCCTTCCAATGTGCTTTGCCTGGGTTAGATTGATATCTACTTACTATCCTAATAGTATATCAAATATCAGGTCTTGTACACAGTATTGCATACATAAGACTTCCAATGGCACTTGCATAGGGAACGTTCTTCATACGTTCAACCTTTTATTGTGTTTGGGGACACATTATTTTACTAAGGGTCTCTTTCTTAGTTATAGGGTTATTTATGGGTTTACAATTTTGCATATTAAACCTTTCAAGGACTTTGTTGATATATGTCTCTTGAGAAAGAGATAATAACCTTCTCAAACGGTCTCTTAAAATCTTATCTCCAAGAATATACACTGCATTACCCATATCTTTCATCTCAAAATTAGATGACAACCAACTTTTTATGTCCTTTAGGTATTCGACATTATTTCTAGCTATAAGTATGTCATCAATATATAATGTCATAATAATAATTTTACTTCTAGAGCTTTTAGAATAAACATAGTGATCTTCGTCTATTATAACAAAGTTATTTGAAATAACCGCATTATGAAACTGAACATACCACTGTCTAAAAGACTATTTAAGGACATAGATTGATCTCAATAATTTGCAAACCTTTTGTTCGCTGCCTTTTTATCTGAAACCTACTGGCTATTGTATATAGATTTCTTCATCCAATTCTCTATTAAAAAAAGTAGTCTTTACATCCATTTAATGTAGCTCTAGGTCTAAATTTGCCACTATAGCCAGAATTAACCTTATGGATGTAAATCTTATAACAGGAGAGAAAGTCTCCTTATAGTCAATCCCTTCTTATTGTGTATAACCCTTTGTTACTAGGCGAGCCTTGTATCTTTCGATACTTAAATCAGCCTTTCACTTAATCTTGAGAACCCATTTGTTCCCAATTGCTTTGCGTCCTTTTGGCAGATCAACCAATTCCCAAACATGATTTGATCTCATGGATGCCATTTTTTCTTCCATTGCTTTAATCCATTCACCTTTGCCTGGACATGAAAGAGCTTCAGACACATTCTTTGGCTCATCATCTTCTTGTAGGTCAACTAAAAGAGCTTGACTCATACCATCAGATCGATATCTTTTAGGTATATCACTCTTTCTTTGTGATCTTTGTAATTTAGAATCTTAATAAACATGTCTCATATATTCATCATAATTCAGAATGCTCCCACTTGGTTCAAGTTCCATACTCCCACTAGAGTCAGGAATCATACTCTTACTTAATTCAAGATCATGAACATTTAGATCATCTGGAGGTAAAAGACCATTATCTTCTTCCTCTAGATTTCTCCCACTCGAATGGAGTGATCTTTGAGTGTCCATTTCTTGGGTCTCATAGAGAATATAGTCTTGACCTACATCGCCCAATTTGGGAAATTCATTCTCAATGAATACGACATCTCGTGATTCAAATTCTGTCACTATGCTATTTTCGTGCTCACCTATGAAAATGTATCATTTTGACACTTCAGGGTATCTCACAAAGATGCTCTTTTTACCTATTGGACTTAATTTTTCATATTTACTAGAGGTATTATGAACATAGGCAGCACAACCCCAAGGTCTCAAATGGCTTATGTTGGGTTTTCAACCAGTCCATAACTTATATGGAGTAGTAGTAACAGACTTAGAGGGCACACGGTTTAAAACATAAGTGGCAGTAAGTAATGCATCTCCCCAATAGGAAATTAGCAAATTTACTTATACTATCATAAATCTAACCATATAAAAAAGAGTCTTATTTCTTTTTTCAGCAACTCTATTCTGTTGAGGAGTTCTAGGAATAGATAACTGACGCTCAATTCCTTTTTCATCACATAAAGTCTTAAATTCTTCAGAAAGATATTCATGACTACGGTCGATTCTCAAGACTTTAATCCTTCTATCTAATTGATGTTCCACCATATTCATAAAAGTCTTGAAGCAACTCAAAGCTTTGGATTTGTGGGATATCAAATAGATAAGACCATATCTAGAATAGTCATCTATAAAGGTAATGAAGTAGTAGGCCCTATGCCTAGCCCTCACATTCATTGGACCACATACGTCGGAATGAATTAATTGCAAAGGAAATTTGGCTCTAGTTGCTTTACCAAATGGTTTTCTAGTTAGTTTTCCTTTAAGGCAATACGCAAAAATAGATAATTTGACATTTTCTAAATTACCTAAAAGGCCTTGTTTTGCCAATCGACTCATTCGATCTTGGCCAATGTGATTCAATCTAACATGCCATAAATGCACATCAACTTTATGATCATACGAAGAAGTAACTAAAGAAAAACTAGCATTATTATTGAAATTGACATAATCAACATCCATAACAATAAAACCATCTATTATAAAACCAGAACCATAAAATGTTGTACTTAAACATAAACACACATTGTCATCATAAAAGTACCAATTGAAACCAAATTTCAATAACATAAGAACAAATACTAAATTGCTACGAATACTTGGAGCACAAAGAACATCATATGGGAGAAGGGTTCGACCACCACGTAAAACTAATTTATATGTGCCTATTCCCTTAACTAAAATTCTTACATTATTTCCCACATAGATCAATCTCTCTCCATCAGGTACTCGTCGGAAATCTATGAAGGTTTCATGATTCTTCATTATATAGTCAGTTGCTCCTGAATCAACAACTCATAAAGGATTAAATTCAGTTAAGAACAGAGAACAAGATACACAGGCTTCACTCATATATAAGTAAATTGGGTGTACCTTTTTAGGCTCAGTACAATCTCTTGTATAGTGCCCCTTTTGTTGACAGTTGTAGCACCTCACACGTACAACATTAGTCTTTCTTTTATTCTTTGACCTTGCTTTCTTTTTATGTTCTTGCTTTTACTTTTTAGGCCCTTTAGCCTTCCCTTTGCCTTAGTTCTTATGCTTGTTATTATTGGAACTTATTTCAGCAGAAGAGCTTCCTTGGGCGTAATGCACTTGTGCATTAACTTTGATTGACACAAGTTGATCTTCCTTTAACTCCAAATGTCGCACAATATACTCAAAGTTCCTTATGTTCTTTGAGTGTGTTAGGTGCATCCTCATGTGCTCCCAACTATTGGGCAAAGAGCGGATGACAATTTGAATATTTTGCTCCTCAGTCAACACATGACCAACATCATTCAATTCACTTATCATATTAGATATCTCTCTTAGATATTTCTTCATTGTATGGTCAGGACGTTTCTTATAAGTGTCAAACTTAATGGTCAATGAGCGAAGCTTAGTTAAGGATACACCTCCAAATATCTCCCTCAAAGCATTCTAAAGTTCCATTGCATTCTCATGCCTTTTGAATTGATTAACAATGTCATCATCCATTGCACTAAGCAGAATGATGCGAGTAGAAGAATTCTTCTTCTTCCATGTTTGGTACGCCTTTCTATCCCGCCTATGCTAGATAATGGATCCATCCTCAGGCTCAGTCATAACAATGTTAAGCATGTCAAGAATTTCTTGTTCTTCAAGCACATATTGAATTTTCATGCTCCAGGCCTCATAATTGTCCCCATTCAACTTGAGGTCCTTACTAAGCTCAACAACAACGGACTTGGTGGTAGTTGTCATTGTTGATCCTCATGATCTTCAATGATTAATGGTTGCACTTCGTTATGAGAATAGGCAATACACATAACTAATATGCATCTAATATATTAACCAATGAAATTTCACACTAGACCTAGAATCGAAGAGGTCACTAAGTTTCCAATTACCATCTAAGTTCTAATGTTTAATATTACTAGTTAAAAGTTTATGCATATTTGTAAAGATTATTGGATCAAACTTTTAAGTTCTCTAACTCTAAAGTTTTATGATCATACAATTGGTCCTTTGCATAATAATTTCAAATGATGCAATAAATAAATACATTCAAATATTACAAATAAACGCAATTAAATAAGCAAAATAAGAAATTGCATTTATTGGTAACATGTATCTCAAACATTTATTAAGAAATTGTAAAATAAGCCAAAAATATAAATGAACATCCAAATCCAACAATCATAACAAAATAATGATGTACTAAACATCAAATGATATCACTAAAACAATAGTTACTAAAACTATTTTAAGGAACTGTCGTATTTGGCATATAAATGCCTAATAAGGGGTGAGACTTATAGAGACTATACTTGAGTCCATAAGGAACAAAGTACATGATTTCCCTTCTGTATTATAGACGCTTCACAATTCGTCCACTTCTTAGGACCATACTTTCTGGAGGAAGAACCATTTTCATCACTCTTCGCCTTGATATGATTTTCAAAAATGCTCTTATAGCATCCATATAATTGTGATTCATATCATTAACCCATGCTTGATGCAAAATCTACCCATAATCCCTATGATTAAGGGTCTTTATCATATCAGACATCAGACTATCGAGGTCATGGCCTCGAGAGTAACCACCACGTAAAACGCACTTTCACATCTTTTCATGGACACGTACGATATGTTCAATTAATGCATCAATATCATCATAACGCCTCATAGTCTCCATCCTCATCTTACGAATCTTTTTTCTAAGATGACAGACCCTTTACAGATGAAAGTTAGTCCTAATGATTACGGGTACATGCATAATGACTCATTTTCTATACACAATTTAGAAAAAGAATTTTAGTTTGTTACACAAAGTAATAATCTAAGTATAATTGAAAACTTATTTTCAATTAATATCATTATGCATGGAGACAATTAAAATTCCAAAAATGCAATTTTAAAATTCTGATTTTCACAAATTATTTTGTCGAAGACAGAAAATAATTTAAAAATAATATTTAACTAATTAAATATTTTTCATAACAAGGGCAAAATTAAAAATTATTTTCTGCATACTTAAAAATTTACAATAATTATACCAAAAAATCAGAAAAATTAAAATATGCATACTGAAAAAAATAAGGATCAAAATGGAGTTTTATGCAGCCCTCACGCGCCACCGAAAGCGTCCTTTACGCATGTCATGCACCCTATGTGTGAGGCAAAAATTCTTTTTTTAATTTATTAATGCCACATGTCACAATGTGATTAGTCCATGTTGTGTCACGTGTCGACATACTATTGGTCCTAAGTGTTGATGAGGCGGCCACATCATCGCCATGTGTCACCAGCATGCTTACGTGTCTGTCATATGGCAGACACGTGTCACCCCTGATTGGTCAAATGAGCTGACGTGGCAGACACGTAATCTGCCACGTGGATGTTGACTCAATGGCTTCTGCCACGTGGTAGAAGCCTATTAGACCATGTGTCTCAAGCTTCCAATCAGCTCGCGCCACATGACCCGCTCATTTGCTGAGTGGAGCCTTTTGCTTCACTCACCGATGGTGGTGCGTGCAAGCCACGCTCCGCCTTCTCGGTCGATTCAGGTATCCGGACTTTTTCCGATATGGGATTTTTGGGTGTCCTCATCTCATTGATAAGGTGAAAACTTAAAAATACCCCTTCCTTAATAGTGATATCAATTTTGCACATTAAATCAAAAAATAAAACATGTTTATGTACTACAGGATAAAAAAACAAAAATTTCTATAAACTGCAGTGTACTAACCAAAGGACGAAAGTTATGTTTTTCAATTTAATTTTCAATAATATCATGCCAATGGTACTAAATCATGAAGACAAGCTTTAATACCAATGAAAGGAAAAGAGAGAAATAAATAAATCACAACAGAAATATTGATTACTAACCCTTTTCTCCTGCAGCGGAAACCGTAGTAAATATGTTAATCAAAGCCTTGATTACTAGAGCAAAGACTATTGTCTTCACGATCTAAATACCACCGGGATGAACAAGAATGGGAGAAAAATACACAGAGTATTTTTGGTGTAGAAAAAATTCTGTATAGGTTATTCTACGTGAGTTGTTACGTACTCCACATATTACCCATATTAATTCCTTTAATCTTTACATAAAAGATAAGAATACAGTGTTATAATCCAAAACCAACACTAATTATTATTATTAGATAATTTCTCATATTATCTAATGGATTATGTCAAGTCATGGATGTCATAAACCAACAATTATTATTATTATTATTATAAAAGTTGAAAAAAAGGTCCTTTAAATTTTATCAAAAAATAATTATTATTTTAAATTTTGTGTTGCACTGTTAAAATTCATAAAATCTTAAAAATTACTCAAATGAGTCTTTTATTTAATATCTACTTAATAAAAATTAAAGTCTAATTTTAAAACTGCAAAAAATATAAAAAAGCCACTAGTTATTTTAAAATGTCAAACAATTATTAAAAAGTTATTGTATTTTTAAATAAGTTCGGCCAATATTTGTTTACACTTTAAAAGTGTAAAATTTACTGAGAAAAAAATTTCTTTTAGAGCGTAGATTATCTATTTTTATTTTTAATTTTTAATAATTATTTAAAAATAAAATTTTACACTAAAATTATTTTTTAAGAATAAGAATATATAATTTAGAATAATTTTGACCAATAACTTTTATATAGATAATTTTTTATTATTTTAAATAAATTTGACCACTATTTTTTACACTTTGAAATCATTTTTTTTAAAGAAATAGTAATATATGCTCTAAAATAAATAGGCTTTAAGATAAAAATGATTTTTTAAGAGTAATTTAATTTTTAAAATAAAAGAAACTAATTAACAAAAAATAAATCAATATATTCAATTTTAAAAATATTTTAAGGTTTAATTGTATCGTAATAAAAGATTAGGACCATTTTTTTAATATCTTTACCTACTACTACTACTATTATTCCATCTCCTTTCTTTTTAATTCCCTTTTCAGTATTTTTTTTTTGTAAATTGTTGGAGGTAGAGAGAGAGAGAGTAATATCATCTCCAATGAAAAAATTGAAAGAAAAGGAATAATGGCATCCAAAATTTCAAGAGTTTTCAGTATTTACAACAATATTAAAAAAAAAAAACTAAAATTAAGTTCTATGCATTCATAAAGAGCTAACTGTTAGTTTAAGTTATTAAGGGTCGGTTTGTTTGAAAAAAAAAAGGGTGAAATCAGAATCAGAATGAATGATTTCCAGTTTCTAATTTTTATTTAGTTAAAATTTATTTAGAAATGAGAATGAGATTCCCTATGATGCCAGTTCCTAATTTTTATTTAGTTAAAATTTATTTAGGAATGAGAATGAGATTCCCCATCAATGACATTCATCATTCCCTTTACACCCCTAAGCAATGAATTCTCATTTCCATAGGAATCAAATTAAACTAATTTTTAATTTGTCAAATATTTAAAAATTGTCATATATTATTAAAATTTATGATATAAAATATATATATTAATAAAAATAATTACTAAAATATTTTAATAATTTCTTTTTAAAATATTTTATTAAAATAATAAATATTTTTATAATAATTTTTAAAAATTATAAAAATATTTTAGAAAATATTAATAAATAAATAAAAAATAATTTTTTATAATAGAAAATGATAATGTTAACTATCAATATAAAAAATAATTATAAAAATATTTCATATATAGATAATTTTGATTCTGATTTCTTAGTAAACCAAACATCTTGTTAAATTTTTCGTTCCCTTTCTGATTCTCCTTCATTCCGATTCCGATTCTGATGTTGATTCTGAAGTATCAATCAAACGACCGCTAAAAGAATGAAATGTACTGTTGTACCTGTTTTATTTGGCTAAGTTATTTCCAACCATAAATATAAAAATGCAGTTGGAGAGAGAAAGTTATGAAGCAAAACTAGTAATATCATCTCCAATGAAAAAAGTGAAAGAAAAGGAATAATGGTATCCAAAATTTCGAATTTTTTTAGTATTTATAATAAAATTAAGTTCTATGCATTCATAAAGAGTCAACTGTTAGTGGTTCGCCTACTTTAAAACTCTGCAAGTATACTGAATCAATACGGAGCATAAACGAGATTGTCCCATAGCGATTATGATCTATTTACTCTAAAATTTTACTTTGATTATTTAAGGCTCTCTAATTCGGTGAATTCCTAAATCTAATTGTTATCTATCTAAAATTATGAAAATAAAATGCAAATAAACATTAACAACTAATAAACAATCAATGAAATAAAGCTCATTAGGAAATTAATTCTTATTAGTTGATCCTCTTCTTATAATTCAATTATTCATACAAATCTCAGACTATCTTAATTTGTAATTAACTTCTCTCAAAGCTTAATTATTTAATTTCATAACCCTCAACCAAGATGTTGTAACTCAACTCTCATTGCAATCACAAACCCTAATCAATTAAATTATGAAACTCATGCTCAACCTGTTATGGAATTCAATTAACCCAAGTTATCTCTAACGTTGAATTAACTCAATTTATGTTTATAGTTCAATTAAGATTATCATCTCTCAGTGGATATTCTCAATAATACTCATGTAAATGGTAATCAGGCATTCACAAGCATTAATCATAATAAACAAAATTTTACATGAAATAATGAATTAATAAAAGAAGAAAGAAACAACTAAGTAATGTTTTGGATCCTTAATCCCTAATGAATAACTAAATTAGCCTAACATACTGAAAACAAAATCCAAAATACAATAAAAGAATTCCATCACCAATTACAAGGAAATTAGAAAGAAAAGGAAGAATCTCAATCTCTTGACAATTCTTGATCTCCAATCTTGATTCCTCAATTGCCCTGAACTCCCTTTTCCTCTCTGGAACATCCTCTTTAATCCTCAGTTAATCCCCCTTTTAATTACTCCCTAATAGTATTAAGATAAGGATTATAAAGAAGTTGATCAAATTTGAATTTCTAACCCTACACGGCCGTGTCTCTATGCTACACGAGCGTGTTTCGATTATGCCTTGAACGCGTGCTACCACACGGCCTATCACACCACCGTGTACATCTTTGTCTAAAAAATTCCCGCGAGCTATACAACCATATCTCGAACCGTATTTTGTATCCGTAATAAGACACGGCTAGGCATCCAATCGTGTATATCTTTGACTCAATGTTCCAATAGCTTACACGGCCTGGTACACGACTGTGTATCTACCCGTGTCGATCTTTTTCATAAAAATTCAACTTTTAATCTTTGTTTTCTTTAATCTTTTCCACCTTTAGCCTTGGCAAATGTCTTTTGCACCTCTACAAAATACAAACATATAAAATTACCTATTATAAATATAAATTAACATAAAATAAATATAAAATTAACACAAATTACTACCTAAAACACATACTAATTTGACACAATCAAATTCTCCCATATTTAAGCATTTGCTTGTCCTCAAGCAAAAAGTACACAAATTCCTATCACACAAATGAGCAAAATTCAATAACCACTTTCACATGCACATTTAACACATTATCCATTTAATATAAACCTTATAACTTAAAAGCCTAAATGATAACTTAACAATCAAAATATACAAATTATTACCAAGTGAAGAGTCATTCCCTTAATTACAACTAAAAAGTTCACAAATTAACATCAAATAATGTAAACTATTAATCTCATTTTTTTCTTTTTCATCATGAGTGCATTTTATGCTCCATCTCATACAAAATTTTTCTTTTCAATTGAATGCATTAATTGAATGAGTGCATTTTATGCTCCATCTCACTAAATTGCAAATAAATTCTTTCTTTTTAACATATTTTTTTCAAAATAACTTAAGCAAGTGCGTGTAACGCTCTATCTTGCCCATCCTAATTAATAACATGGTTTACAATTCCAAACATTAATTTATGAATCTCAATCATGATCAAGGGATTATAATTAAATTCATTAAAAATAAAAAATCCCTTAACCCTCAAATTATCACCTAAGTTTAAGAATCACAAAGTAAACATTAATTGGAGAATATATTAATTATGCAAGAAAACCAAATCATTTGAACTAAGTTCATTATAGTGATAGGCACAACAAATACTTAAGCATACAGAGAATTTGAAAAATTTCAAATTATACACCCCCGCACACTTAACCGAAACATTGTCCTCAATGTACAAAAATATAAAAAGAATAGGGAAAATGAAACTCCCCTAAAATTAAGCTCCAATGGTAATTGAGGCGGTTGGTGAATGGAATGAATAATTGGAATAAAAAGAAAAAGAAAATTGCAAAAACAAAAACAAAAAACACAAAACAAACATAAAACGAATAAAAACATAAAACTGAATAGCATAAGTACATAGCACATCCACAACCACATTACAAAATGAATATACATAACCACAGTTCATAATAAAAACAAATGAAAACAAAAATAAAACACAAAATAATAAAATAACAAAGAGCGTAATAACATCTGTTAGGATCAAAAATCACTCTTTATCACTATCCTCCATCAAATCTAGATCAACTACCGAAGGATCACCATAGAATGGCTCAGAAGCAGCAGCAACAGAAGAAGAAGAAGCAGCAAAACATGGCGGAGGAGGAGTCATCTCATGTGGAACCAAACCTCTATCATGCATCAGAAGGGAAAGTTTCTAGAACATGATGGCCATCTCATAGTGGAGATGACACAATATCTCATCCTACTGAAGGAGCATCGCCTAATGTCGAATTTGCATCTGTCTAATCTCATGTATCTCCGCCCACTGATCTGCTAGAACTGGTGGAACATCTAGCATGGCAGGACCTGCAGGCTATACAGGCTCAGCTAGGATCTTCTCATTAACAGCAGCAACTACGCCAGCTATGAGTACAAATCGATCCCCTCAACACTCAATAACTCTCATCAATCTCAGTGCATCCATATCAAGTGCAATCATATAACAACTCCATATTAAACCCCTAAGTGCACTAAAAACCTCAAGTCTAATGGCCAACCTAGTAATATAATGACCTCCGTATAAAGCTCCCCGAGACTTACCTGACATCTGATTAAAATAATATGCCAGACTATATGCTAGGTTGCACAACTGTCGTGCCTCTAAATAGTATAAATAAAATAAATCCCGATGTGACACAACACCCATTCTCTCTCGCCTCCCACATATAGAATGTGCAATAATCCTATGCAAAATATGTAGTACAGGGGACACGAGATAGGTACTTTTGTACTTAGTGGGCTCATAAGTTTGTGCACTAAGCCCAACATGCCCCTGCCAAAATAATCGAGCATTAGTATGATCATGCAAAGGAAAATCCAACCAGGACTGCCTATACTCCTCAGTTTGTACAAACTCAGGACTATACAACCCTATCCAAACACCAAAATCCATAATGGACATTGAGAACAGTGTCCCTCTAAGCCGGAACATAATCATATCGGGTCTAAAGACATCAACTAGGCCCTGTTTATCCGTCTTAAATGAAGCTAAAAATTTCACAAAAATCTCATGATAACAGGGATCCCTGATCGTCAACAAATCTAACTAATGACAAATGACAACCTATCACTAATCTCATGCCAAATTCCTAATTATTCCAAGTCATGTTGACTTGGAAACCTATTAGGTTCCATAGGACGGGGAAGAAGAGTTTGTACCTTGGCCTTCAACTATGGATCATTGAACTGAAGGCATGGGTGTAGTGTGGAAGCAGTCACTGGAGCAGCTACCTGTGGTGGAGGGGCATTCATCGGCACTCCGATCGGCTACATTGGTCGGCGAGATCGTGAGGAGAAGGAAGAAGTGGAAAGATTGCATTGAGCGTGGGTTTTACTACATTTTGGGTGGGGAACAGACATTTTGAAGGAGAAATAGTGGCCGAAAATAGCTTAGGTGGGCCGGTTTTGGGTAGATTAGCGTTAGTGAGAAGAGAAAATAAAAAGGTGAAAAGTTTGGGATTTTAAAAAAATGAAGTTTATATTTATAGACCAAGTGACATACGAGGTGTGTTCACTAAGACACGGCCGTGTGCCATAAAAATTAAAGGGCTTAATGGTGTACACAGCTTGGGACACGGGCATGTCTGTGCCTGTATCAAATTTAGAATCGTAACCATTAATGTACACGACTCTCGACACGGGCGTGTCTCAGACGGTGTTCAATATATAACCTAATTTTAAAATCTCTACATGGTCTATCACACGGGTATGTTATAACCCGTGTTTGTCTCGGTCATAAATTACCAAATAACACATGGTCATATAATAAGGGCATGTTGATGCCCGTGTTTGGGTTTGGCTAAAATTTGAAGTTGGGGACACGGTCCACCACACGGCCATATAAGTGGCCGTGCTACTCTCAATTGACAATTCAGAAACCCTATTTTACACGGTTCAAAACACTGCCATGTATCAGACCGTGTTACTCTTGGCTAATTTGTTCAAATTCTTTTATGTGATCATACGACCATATGGATACCCATGTATTACGACACGACTTAGCACATGGTCGTGTTGCCTACTGCCTAAAATCCTAAAAATCTTTAATTCAAATATAGTATATGATATGGGTGTGTGTGTGTGTTCGTGTATTATGTGCGTACCTGAATATGGCCGTGTGCACGGCCGTGTATGAGCCCGTTTTAACACTTATTTGCCTTTTCTTTGAATTTCCTTTTTCCTTAAGCATTCCTTACATTGGCTAACCTAAAATAACAAACAAAAATGACAAAATAAAGTAAAAGAACCTATAGAAAAACTAAACTAAAAGCAAAAACACTTAAAATCTAAACTATAATTGGGTTGCCTCCCAACAAGCGCTAGTTTTAGGTCTTTAGCTCGACCTTCCCCTTCAAAGCTAAGTAGAATTAGCTCTGGCATCAAAGGAAATAACTTCCTTATCCTTTTTTCACAAACCTCTATAGTAGAGCTTGCATCGTTGCCTATTGACCTTGAACATGTTGCCTTTGTCGTTCTTGAGCTCAATTACACTATGAGGATAGGTTCGGACTACTCGAAAAGGTCCACTCCATCTAAACTTCAATTTTTCTAAAAATAAATGAAGTTGTTAGTTAAATAGTAACATTAAATCACCAATTTGAAAAACCTTTTTCTGTATATGTGCATCATGCCACTTCTTTGTCTTTTCTTTGAAGAGCTTGGCATTTTTTATAAGCTTAGAGGTGAATCTCATCGAGTTCATTCAATTGCAATAGCCTCCTTTCTCCCGGGGTCTTTAAATTAAAGTTCAGTGTCTTTATTACCCAATATGCACGATGTTCGAGCTCGAAGGGTAGATGACATACCTTGCTAAACACCATCCTAAATGGCGATATGCCAATTGATGTTTTGAATGCCATTATGTATGCCCATAATATGTCATCTAATTTGGCCGCCCAATCCTTTCATGAGCTTCCAACCGTCTTCTCTAATATCTTCTTAAGCTCATGGTTTGTTACTTTCAGTTGTCCACTTATCTAAGGGTAGTAAGGTGTTGCCACCTTATGGTGCACACCATATTTCTTCAAAAGGGTAAAAAATTTATGGTTACAAAAGTGCTTCTTACCATCACTGATAATAGCTCATGGTACCCCAAATCTAGTGAATAACTTCTGAAGGAATTTCACTATAACCCTTACACCATTAGTGGGTAAAGCGATTGCCTCTACCCACTTAGAAACATAATCCATGAACACAAGGATGTATTAATTCCCATAAGAAAAAAGAAAAAGTCCCATAAAGTCTAGACCCCATATATCAAAGATCTCTACCTCTTGAATAGATGTGAGAGCCATCTCATATTGTTTTGAAGTTTTGCCCAACTTTTGACAACAATTACAATGGATGATGTAATCCTTAGCATCCTTAAACAGTGTTGGTTAAAAGAAAGCACTCTCTAACACCTTAGTAGCCATCTTTGATGCTCTATTGTGCCCTCCATACATCGAGTCATGGCAATGAGATAACACATCAATAACCTTAGAGTTAGGAATGCATCTTCTGATCAAACCATCTCCACAAGTTTTGTAAAGGTAAGGTTCTTACCATAAGTAGTGCCTTACCTCCCATAACAACCTCTTCTTTTATTGATGCGATAAGTCATCCGGTAGCACACCCCCTATAAGGTAATTTGTAATGTTGGCGTACTAAAGGGTTGCTAAATGATGTAGCGCCAAGAGAAACTCATTCGAAAAACTATCCCCAATGGTCTGTGTTGTAATTTCTACCTCTTTCTCTTTCTCCAACCAAGATAGAAGATCTGCTACCAAGTTCTCTAAGCCCTTTTTATCCTTAATTTCAATGTCAAATTTATGTAATAATAAAACCCATCTTATTAGTCTTGGTTTGACATCCTTCTTAACTAAATGGTGTCGAATGGTGGAATGGTCTGTGTAAATAATAGTTTTTCATCCAAGGAGATAGGAACGAAATTTATCTATAGTAAAAACCGCTGTTAACATTTTTTTTCAGTGGTGGTGTAGTTGAGTTGAGCATTAGAGAGTGTTCTACTAGCATGGTAGATCACACATAAGTGATTGTCCTTCCTTTATCCTAACACAGCTCCAATAGTAAAGTCGCTTGCATCATATATTATCTCGAATGGTAGAGACTAATCCGAAGGTATGATTATAGGTACCGATACCAATACCTTCTTTAACCTGTCAAAAGTACTCAAACATGCATCCTCGAAGACAAAAGGTACATCCTTAATCAACAAATTTGTTAGAGGTTTAACAATTAAAGAAAATTCCTTAATAAACCAATGGTAAAACCTGGCATGCCCTAGAAAACCTCTAACTCCCTTGAGTGATGTAGGTGGTGGCAACTTCTCTATAATCTTTGTTTTGGCTCGATCCACTTCGATTCCCTTGGTCAAAATTTTGTGGTCTAAGACTATCCCCTCATCTACCATAAAACGACATTTCTCCTAATTAAACATGAGGTTAGTCTCTTCATAACGCTTTAATACCCTGTCAAGGTTAGCTAAACACAAATTGAAAGAACTACCAAAAATAGAGAAATCATCCATAAATACTTCTATAATATCCTCAATTAAGTTAGAAAATAATGCCATCATATAACGTTGAAAAGTGGCAGGTGCATTACACAAACCAAAAGGTATACGCCTATATGCAAATGTGCCATAAGGATATGTAAATGTGGTCTTCTCTTAATCCTCGAGATAGATAAAAATCTAGTTATAACCTGAGTAACTATCAAAAAAACAATAGAATGTATGACCCGCTATCCTCTCTAACATTTGATTAATAAAAGGAAGGGGAAAGTGATCCTTCCTAGTGGCATTATTTAACTTCTTATAATAGATACACACTCTCCACCTATCTACCACTCTCTTAGAAATTAGCTCACCCTCATCATTTTCTACTATAGTAATCCCATTCTTTTTTAGTACATATTACACTGGGCTAACCCACTCACTGTCAGAAATAGAGTATATAATTCCTGCATCCAAGAGCTTAACTATTTCCTTTTTCACTACCAATTTCATATTTAGGTTTAGCCTCTTTTGCCTTTCAGTTATTGGTTTATATCCGTCCTCCATATGTATCCTATACATGATAATATAGGGACTAATTCCCTTTATGTCTGAAATCTGCCACCCCAATGCTCTAACCTTCTTCCTCACTACCTCGCACACCTTTTTCTCTTTCTCAACATCTAATCTATTAGATATGATAATAGGTAGCGTGTTATTCTAACCTAATAATGAATATCTCAAGTGATTGGGCAATGGTTTGAGTTCTAGTTTAGGTGGTTTCTCAATATATGAAGGTGTAGAATTATCACTTCTAACTAAAAGTTTGGGTTTGGTGAATGTGGTCTCATTCTCTTCCTTAGTGTCAATAGCTTTCCACACTTCATCATCACTGTCATAGAGTGAAAAATTTTCCTGCATAACACAATCATCTATTGACACTATTTTCATGCATGCCTCATCATCTAAGGGATATTTTATGAGTTTAGAGATAACAAATTCAACACTCTAATTCTTTACCCTTAGTGTAAGCTTACCCTCAGTGTAAGCTTACCCTCATGCATATCAATCAAAGCCCTACCAGTATTAAAGAATGGTCTACCTAAAATTAATGGACAATTCCTATCTTCCTTAAAATCTAAAATCATAAAGTCAATGGGAAAGATAAACCTGTCTACTTTGACGAGCACGTCCTCTACCACTTCATATAGCCTATTGATTGAGTGATCTGCCAATTGTAATGTCATGTTAGTTGCCTTGATGTCTCCTAATCTAAGTTTCTTGAAAATTAACAAAAGCATCAAGTTAATACTAGTGCCTAAGTCACAAAAATAATGTGGAAACTCATTAATCCCAATAATTCATAGAATCCTAAAGCTCATTGGATCCTTCAATTTGGTAGGCAATTTCTTTAAAATGATCGAACTACATATCTCTCCCAATGGTACTGTCTCATTATTATCCTATGTACGCTTGTTTGTGATGATCTCCTTTAAGTACTTAGCATACTTAGGCATTTGCACTAATGCCTCCGCCAATGAGATGTTAATATATAGCTTCTTAAAAATTTCTAAAAATTTACTGAATTGCTCACCATCCTTTTATTTCTTTAACATATATAGAAAAGGAATCTTAGGTGAAAATGGTGGGGATGAACTTTGCATCTTTGCTTTATTTGTCTCTACAGCCTTTTCCTTAGTTGAATCCTCTTCCTCTGTGTTTGGATCATTTTCTTCATCAGCCTTTGTCTCATCCTTTAGTTCCTCTTTGGTTTTTAGCTCTTTACCACTTCTAAGAGTGATAGCCTTGACATCCCTTGGGTTTGCCTCAGTATTGCTAGGAAGCTCTCCTTGTTCTCGTATGGCAACAATATTGGTAAGCTGTCCCAACTGAACTTTGATGTTGTGAATCGAAGAGGAATGATTCTTTGTAATCTGATCGAACTTTGCCTCCATCCTCTTTTGATTCCAATCTTGGCTTGATAGTTTGGTAGTGATGGCATCTAAAAATTAATCTAATTTATTCTCTACAGATGCCAACCTATCTTATTGTGGTTGTTGAAAATCTGGAGGACTTTGAGACCTTGCCATGTTATTTGGTGCAGCCATATTATTGTTGTTACTCCATGAAAAATTTGGATGGTTTTGCCATCCTGCATTGTATGTGTTGGAGTATGGATTATTAGCTTACCTCCCTTGAAATTAGTTCCCCACGTAGTTAACACAATTGTCTCCAAAATTTTATGTATTACAAGAACCAAAATCATCACAAATATTGCCCATTATATTACATTGCTCACCTATGAATTGTGTAGGGGCTGCATTGGCTTTGTGTGTAAGGTTTCCAAGTTGCTTAGAGAGTGCAAAAATTTATGCTTGGAGGGCTGTCACACTATCCATTTTGATCTTGCCTGCTGCCTTAGGCACAATTACTCATTCCGTAGTCCATAAAGAACTATCAAATGCCATAGTCTCTAAGATTGATGTAGCCTCATTCACTGCCTTCCTCATCAATGAAAAGCCGGCTTTAGAATCAATGGAATCACGAGTAGCCGGTGTAACTCCATTATAGAAGGTAAGAATAAGAATGTCTTTGGGCAATCCATAATGTGGACAAATCCTCTATAAATTAGTAAATCTCTCCCATGCTTCACTCATCGACTCGTATTCAAATTGTTGAAATAAGGTAATTTCCTTTACAACCTTAGCTGTCTTCGAAGGTGAAAAGTACTTAGCAAGGAAAGCATTTACTAAATCATCCCATGTCATGAATGAACCAGCCAGTTGCATTTTCAGCCATACCTTGGCCTTATCTTTTAATGTGAAAGGGAATAAGCGCAACCTCAATTCATCCTCAATCACATCATTAAAATTAATGGTGTCGCAAATCTCTAAAAACTCAGCAATATGGTCATTAAGATCTTCATTTGTTATTCCAAAGAATTGATCTATTTGCTGACTCATCTGAATCAATGACGACTTGATCTCAAAATTGTTGGAATTGATGGATGGCCTAGCAATGCTACGTTGAGTGCCTCCTAAACTCAGCATAGATGTGTCCAAAAGGATCTTATTATCGGCGAGAGCATCATTGCTTTCCTCAGCCATCTTGATTGGTTCAATTGATTGTGCTTTCTCCTTTGATTTCTCCTTTGCTTATTTTATATTCGACTTTTCAAATTTGGTAAGCTCTGGCATGTATGAAAGTTTCGCTTTGCCCGATCATCGAGTATTATGCATACACCTACAATTAGAACAAACCAAGGTAAAATAAAAAATAAAATAAAATGCCTCAATCCAAAAGAGATGCATTCTAGTTGGATGTTTTTTCTTTTGAGTGTGCAGTTCATGAATATTTTATACAATATTAGATTATTTTGGGTATATAGAATCAGCTAAATAATAACTCATGTTATATTTTTTTCTTGGATAACATAATTAGTAGGAGAAGTAATATCTTATGCAAGATTGAAAATAAGATGAGATAACTCTAATATATTAATATCATTATTAGTGCCAAGTATACCAAAATAAGCGTGTCATATCCAAATATCATTATCTGCTACAGATTCTAGAATAATTATTGGCAATTCACAACGACCTATATATTGTCCAGTCCATGCTATAATTTTTCCATTTCCAACATATATGATCTAGACTACTCAACATTCTAAAAAACCAAATTGTTCACTAATATATAGTAACCTAGCAATGTCAATAGCATTAGGTGGTCTTAAATATCGCTCCGTAAAAATTTCCACAATAGTGCGGCAAAATCGCTTCATACTTTCAATTACTGTTGACTCACTAATTTTGACATATTCGTCGGTTGCATCCACCGGTAGACCATATGCTAATATTTGAAATATAGTTATTGCTTTTTATAAAGTTGATAACCTTGAGTCTACCAATGTCATCCATTCATTATTGGATTTAGGAATCATGTTGTTCTACTACAATACGAAGGAATAAATTTCAAGACATTCAATATTGCAAATTATATCATCACCATATTATAGTATATCAAAAAATAATCATTGACCAAATTACAATCCGTGACTTCATGATCTCAGAGACTTAGAAGCGGTCCACGATGAGACACTTGATGCTATAGTTAATTTTATGCTAAGTATGTGATGCTTGTGTTATTATTATGTATTATACGATATATCATCTCCTTCTTTTCTTGTTGTGTAATGAGATTATTCATCATTATAGTACCATCTTCATCAGAAGATGAAGTTGAATATAACTGATATGATGAACAACTGATATCAGAATTCATTTTATAAATTCTTTTTATATGTATATTTTTAATGCAAGATAAAAAAAATACATCCAAAGGTTAGTATTTATAGAAAAAAATTATGAAAAATTAAAATTATGATGTAATTCAAGCCAATGGTTGAGATTATGATGAAATCCATTCAACAGTTTAAATGAATACTATAGATAACTTTATATGAATTTATTGAAAAATGTGTGAAGATGATAAAATTATAGTATAATTCAATCCAACAGTTTAGATTATGATAAAATCCATCCAATGGTTTAAATGCATTATGTAGATAACCTTATCTGAATTTATTAAAAATTACTTGAAGATGATAAAATTATAATATGATTCAATCCAATGGTTTAGATTATGATGAAATTCATCCAACGACTTAAATGCATTCTGTAAATAACTTAATCTGCACTCATTAAAAAATGTATAAAAATGATAAGATTATAGTGTGATTCAATTAAACAGTTTAGATTATGATGAAATTTATCCAACAGTTTAAATGCATTATGTAGATAATTTTATCTGAATTTATTAAAAATTATATGAACATTATAATATTATAGTATGATTTAATCCAACAACTTAGATTATGATGAAATTCATCCAATGATTTAAATGTATTTTACATATAATTTTATCTGGATTTATTAAAAATTGTGTGAAGATGATAATATTATATCACAATTCAATCCAATGGTTTAGATTATGATGAAATTCATCCAATAATTTAAATGCATTTTGCAAATAAATTTATCTACATTCATTGAAAATTATAAGAAGATGATAAGATTATAGTACGATTTAATCCAACAGTTTAACATCTTTTTTTATATTGTCTATCTCCCTTTTCTCCTTTGACAAAGGGGGAGAATGATGTTGATTTTGAATGTGATTGAGAAAGAAATGGATGAACAAAGGGGGAGAAAGTTTTTGAATGCTTGTGTATAAGACATTTTATGTGTATATGTTTGGTATATGTATGCTATATATTACGTATATATTCTATATACGTGACATTATTTTTGTATATGTTTGGTATATATTCTGTATATGTTTCATATTTATAGCTTATATGTTTTAAATATGGAATTGAACGTAGGATGTGCTTTGAACCTATATCTTATATATTAACTATTGATGACCATACATTGAGAGGGAGCAACCTCATTATACATTGATGGGGAGACAACCAAAAAAACCTCTATACATGATTGAGGGGGAACAACCTATAGTTAACACACACACACTTGCACTTGATATTTTATTTTCTCTCATTCAAAATTATTTGTCAAAGTCAAAAAGGAGGAGATTGTTGGACATTTGCATGAGCATAAGCTTATCCACCCTTATTTTGACCTTAACAAGCAATTTTAAATTGCTAATGCATTTCATTAGGTGAGATTATTAGATAGGGTTATGCTCTTTATTAAGCTAGCTATGCAAGGTGATTGGCAGCTTAATGAAGCTCTCAAAACCTCACATAGATGCCTCTAATTGGTCCTAAACTATGTGGATGGAATTGGAGGTAAAATATTCAAGTTTTATAAGTAGAAAGAGAGCTCACAATCATGAGGAGAGTCCATCATGATCATGAGGAGAGCTGAAGTTCACAAGCAAGCAGTTGTCATAACCGAAAGAACTTTGCCTTGCTCACGATCGTGAGATGGGTAGTCACAATTGTGAAGAGCATATCACGATTGTAAGCTTCCTTCAACGGGAAAATTTTAGCTCTAACGGTCCAATTTTCATCCCTCATGATTGTGAGATTGTGAAGGGTTAGTCATGATCGTAAGGAGCCATTTTCCTACAACAAGTTAAAAACTCATTTAATGGAGGTTGAAGAAGGTTTGGATGAATTTAATGCTTCCTAACAGCTAGTTTTTGATGTTCAACTATAAATACAAAGCCTCAAACTTCATTTAAGAGGTTACAAGAGTTGATTGAAGCAATTTTTCTTAGCAATTATTAAAGCTCATTAATCATTTCTCATTTGTATTAAATTATTGAGTGTTAGGTTGTGATTAGAATTAGTTTCTTTCTTCTTGTTAATTATTAGGTAAAGATTAAGGAAAGTGAGGTCTAGTTATTGTTTTGGTTTAAGTGTTAGCCATCAAAACACTTGGTTGTTTAATTTTGGTTTGAGTTGAGCCAAGAAAAACTCATAGTATTGTAAAGGTTTAAGTTGAGCCTTAAAACTCATTTAATTGTAATCAATCTAATTAATAGATTGGTGTGGGGTTGAAAATCCTAACTTCGGATAAGTTAGGTGGAGAAGTAGGATTGTTTAAAAATTTGAACTCCTTAAATTCTTGTGTGTTTTTGTGATTGTTTTCTTGTTCCTCTTTACTTTTAACTTCACCTCTCTTTCTCACCATCGCTTTAATTTTCCCTTAATCCTTCCTAAAACATTAATTAACCCTATTCACCCCCTCTCTAGGGTCTTTCAATTCTATCTCTCCAAAGTTGACTTTCTCAACATCTTTATAACCTGGTCATTTTATTCTTTGATGCTAGTAATAGTACGTGAAATTTGTTCATCAATTTTTCTTAGGGCTGGCAATTTATGATACGACCCGTTTAAACTACACGACACGATACGAAGTTAAACGGGTTTGGGTTTAGCATAAATAGATTCGGATTATAAATGGGTCAACCTATTTAAAACATGAATAAAATCATGTTTAGAAGGGTTGAACCCACCTAACCTATTTAAACACATATTAACCTGCATATATATATATATACACACTTTAATACAATAATATATAATAAAAATTTATTCTCGTATTATTAATTGTAGGGTGAATTACTATTTACCCCATGTGATTTGCCATATTATACTACTTGGTCCCTGACATTTAAAATTTATATTATCTCTCCCTTTTATTTTGCATAATTATACTATTTACCTATTTCGTCAAATTTTCCGTCACAATTACCGTTAACTGACATGATATTAACAAGTACATGCTATTTGCCCCCTCTATTTAAATATATTATACTATTTGTCCCATCTATTTGAATATATTATATTATTTTCCCTAAAAATTTTAAAAATATAAACTAATTATTTAATAAAATTTATGTTAAAATTATCATTAATTGAATATAAAAATGATAATCTTATTAAAAATACTTTTGGACAAAAAATAAAATAGCTTATTTTAACTTTAATTTAATCAAAATTTTAATCAAATAACAATTTATTATTTCCAATTTTGAATATATTTACTTAAATGTTAACCAAAATATTTATATTTCATAAAAAATTAAAAAAGTAAATTTCTTGTTAACTTCTTTTAAACTTTAAAATTTGATTTTTATTTGAATTATTAGTTTAAATTATTGAATATATAAATTGTATTATGAATAAAATTAACAATTTTAAATAATTTAATCAATATACCCAATGACTGAAACTAAAAATTCAAATAAATAATTAGATTTCAAAATTAAAAAGAGAATTGATTTGATTAAATTTTTTAATGCAACATGAATATTTTAAGTTAATATTTAAATAGAGATATTTTAAAACTAA
>CATIWO010007258.1:0-25331 GCA_949673435.1 Macaranga tanarius | reverse complement strand
ATACCCATATATGAATGACTTTGCCAATGATCACTCCAAATATCACTACAAATACAAACACGTCCATTAAAATTCACAAATAATTTTTGCAATTCTTTTTTTTCTTGTTTATATAAATTATAAACATAACATTTTAATGTATTTCTAGGCACACATTTAGCAGAAGGATTTAATGCTTTTTGATAATAATTAACAAAACCAACTTTTTCCCCAAAACTAAAAGATAAATGTTCCATACTAATCATTTTTGCTAATTCTAATTTATTTTGTTCATCACTATATTTAAATAATTGAGAAGATGAAGAAGAAGTTGCGTACCCGGAAATTTGAGTTTGTCTCATCTCACCAATTTGTGTAGGATGTTTTTTCTCTAAATGTCTTCTAAAAGTTCCATAACCACCTCCACGAGAAAATTTATAATTTTGGCCACAATAATTACAAATTGCATCCATTGAGCCATCCAGTTTGGTTACCCTATTGAAATGAATTTTGAAAATATCGGATTGTGATTTGAATTGTTCTTGTTCTTCTTCTTGAGTTGGTGGAGCATTTGGAGCAATTTCATCAACATAACCTTCTTGACTTTCTTGAGCTGGATATTCATTCGGCAAACTATCCATCATATTATCTAAATCAACAATATTTGGTTGTGATTCACCAAAATATTGTGATCTACGTGAACCGCTTCCGCTTCCACTTGCCATTTAAATAAATTTTTTTTATAGAATAAATAAATTTTTTTTGGGGAGAATGAATTAAAAATATATATATAGATAGTGAAAACTAAAATTTGGAGAGAGTTAATAAATAAAAAAAATTAATAGGGTAATTAGATAAAAAATATTGTAGAGATTAGAGAAGAGATAAATGAATAATAAAGATTAAAAAATATTATATAGAGATTTTTATAATTAATAAATGTAGAGAATTTGTTTGATAATTGATTTGATATTAGAGAATTGTAGAGAAAATGAGAGAAGAATTGAATGTAAATTTTTTTTTTCTCCTCCTTCTAATTTATAGATACAAAAAAAAAAAAAATTAATTCCTAAAATAACCCCCATAAGTAGTTGTTATGTAGTTGTATAGGGGGTAAAACCATAAAATTATCCTTATACTTTTTTAATATTTAAAAAATATATAAATAATAGGAGAAGTCTTTTCAGAAAAAAAAAGGGGGAGAGGTAGCCCCTTTCATAGTTTTATTGCATGTGACATGCAAGGATGCAACGTTCATAATTTTTACCGTTTACCAACGACTCTCAGTTTTTTATTTATTTACATATTACTATTCATGAAATGTAAAAAAAATATGAAATTTTTAGAAAATAAAATATATCACGAGGAAGAAAAAATTACGTGTAATGTTTTACCGCAAGCCGTTTTGGAAATGTATGTCTTAACAATAATTTGATAAATAGTAAAATAGTAACTTTTGTATGTCATTATTCGCGCAGTGTAAAAAAATTATGGTATTTTAAAAAATAAAATATATCATAAGAAAGAGAAAATTACGTGAAATTTTTTGACGCAAGCCGTTTTGGAAATGGATGTCGGAACAATAATTGGATGAATAGTAACTTACTAACTTTTGCATGTCACTATTCACGTAGTGTAAAAAAATTATAGTATTTTAAAAAATAAAATATACCATGATGAAGAGAAAATTATGTGGAATTTTTTGCCGTAAGTAATTTTAGAAATGGATGTTGGAACAATAAATTGATGAATAGTGAATATATATATATATATATATATATATATATATATATAATAGAAGGCATTTATACCGTATACTCTCTTAAAATCCTAATGCAAGGACAAGGAAAAAAAAAGAAATAAATTAAAATTTTGAATTTAGTAGGGAAACAGGAAACCCATTAATGAATTGACATCTAACTCAAGTAAAAAGCATCCCATGTGAATAAAGGAGTGAATTACACTGCTGCAGTCTGCATGAAAGAAGGTAGTAGGTACTAGGTAGCCTTAGGCCTTAGCCCTTAGCTGTGTCTGTATTAGTCAATATACAGCCTATACAGGTAAAAAAAAAATCAAGAAACAGAAGTGAACCAGTCTGGTTTTAAAAAAAAATCAAGAAATAGAAGTGAACTAGTCCGGTTCAAAACCAGAACCACCGGTTCACAGTTCCAGAAAGAGTTGAACTGGCCCTGAACTGGTCCCTCCCTCGATTTAGGGCCGGTTCAGCCCGGTTCTAGGTTTGACCGGTTCCAGTCCGGTTCTGGGCTGAAACCGGCCCTTGGCCACCCCTAGATTAAGGTAGCAGATGTGCCTAAAACAGCATTTAGAACTCGATATGGGCATTATGAATTCTTAGTAATGCTATTCGGGTTAACTAATACTCCAGCTACATTCATGGATTTAATGAACAGGGTATTCAAGCCTTTTCTGGATAACTTTGTCATTGTATTCATTGATGACATTTTGGTTTATTAACGGTCAAAGGAAGAACATATTGAGCATTTAAGGATTGTATTACAAACTTTAAGAGAAATAATTGTACGCCAAGTTTAGCAAATGCGAGTTCTGGTTAGAGAAAGTGGTATTTCTAGGGCATGTCATCTCAGTAGAGGGAGTGTATGTTGATCCTAAGAAGATTGAAGAAATTCTTAGTTAGAAACCATCTACTAGTGTACACGAGGTCCGTAGTTTTCTGGGGTTGGTAGGTTACTATAGAAGGTTTGTGCAGAACTTCTCCATTATTGCCTCACCTTTAACAAAATTGCTAAGGAAGAACACAAAGTATGAAGAATGCCAAGATAGTTTTAATGAATTAAAGGCATATTTAACTTCAGCACCAGTGTTGACACTTCTAGTGATGGGGCTAGAATATATTATATATAGTGATGCATTTAGAAATGGTTTGGGTTGTGTACTAATGCAACAGGGAAAGGTAATAGCATATGCATCTCGACAACTAAGGCCATACGAGATGAACTATCCTACACACGACTTGGAGCTAGCCGCAGTGGTTTTTGCTTTAAAGATATAGAGGCATTACTTGTATGGTGAGAAGTGTCAGATTTTCACAGATCACAAGAGTTTGAAGTGAGCCAGAAAGAGTTAAACTTGATGCAGAGAAAATGGGTGGAACTCCTTAAAGATTATGATTGCACCATTGAATATCACCCAGGAAAAGCTAATGTGGTAGTAGATGCACTTAGTAGGAAGCCATCAAGTAACTTATCTTATATTCATTCTGTGCGAATTCCATTTCTACTTGAGTTGAGAGCATTGAATGTGGAGTTAGCTCAAGGTGAGAAAGGAGCATTGCTTACTACTTTGAAAGTTCGGCCAATGTTGATTAGTAGAGTTAGGGAGGCACAAAATTAAAATGAATAAATAGTGAAGATCAAGAAGCAAGTCCAGCAGGGTAACAGGGCAGACTTTATAATCTCGGAGGATGGTACTTTGCTATATGGGGGTAAGTTATGTTTACCTAATGTTGAAGTTTTGAAAAGAGAGATAATGGAGGAAGCACACAATTCGCATATACCATGCATCCAGGAGGTACTAAAATGTATCGTACCTTGAAGGATAAATATTGGTGGTCAGGAATGAAGAAAGACATTGTAGAATTTGTTGACAGATGTTTAGTGTGCCAACAAGTTAAAACAAAACATCAATATCCAGCAAGAACATTACAACCTTTTCCTATTCCTGAATGGAAATGAGAGCATATTACGATGGATTTTGTGGTTGGATTTCCTAGGACTCAGTAGGTATATGATGCAATTTGGGTCATTATTGATCGACTCACTAATTCAGCTCACTTTTTGCTTGTGAAAGTTAATGACTCATCAGATAAACTTGCTGAAATCTACATTAGAGAAGTAGTCAGATTACATGGTGTTCCATTCTCTATTATATTAGATCAGGATCCAAGATTTACATCTATATTTTGGCCGGGTTTGCAGCATGCTTTAGGTACCAAGTTGAGATTTAGTACAACTTTTCACCCCCAAACAGATGGCCAGTCAGAGAGGACAATCCAAACATTAGAACATATGCTTTGAACTTGTGATGAAATTGCATAGTAGTTGGGATAAACATCTACTTTTGATGGAATTTGCCTACAATAACACTTTTCATTCTAGTTTGGGGATGATACAGGAGTGATCCTAGTCACATATTACAGGCTCAACCTATAGAGCTAAAAGATAACTTGACTTATGAAGAAGAACCAGTGGTAATTGTTGCTAGAGAGAGTAAAGTGTTGAGGAACAAAACCATTCCCTTGGTGAAAGTCTTGTGGAAACATCATGGGAGTGAGGAATCCACCTGGGAATGAGAGGAGGATATGAGAAACCAACACCCTCACCTATTTTAGTCTAATTTCGGGGATAAAATTTTTTAAGGTGGAGAGATTTGTCACACCCGTGTACTAATGCATATCTATTTATCATGCATTTCACTTACATATTATATTTTTATTAAATGAATTAAGATAGGATGATTGGATTAAAATAGGATAAGCTTGTATAGTTGAGCAAGGCTTAGGATTGAATTGAGGTTAGTACTTGGTTGAGGAGTAATAATTTTTAAATTTTGATGACACTTAAATTGAGTAAAATTAAGTGGGAATAAATAATGTGAAGTTTAATTGAAGTAAAGGATAGGGAACTAAAAATATTCAGGAGATATAAACTTAAGTGGAATGAATTATAGGCTTGTGGTGATCAAGTAAACATTTGAGGCTTTATAGATAACTAATTTAAGTCAACAAGGACCTAAATGGATATTTTTATAATTTTAGCATATTAAATTATGGCTGAAGACTTTGAATCATGAAGAGAGGAAAGAAAGCAAATAGAAAAAAAAAGGGGAGAGAGAGCTTTTGCTTAAGGAAAACGAAAAGGGGATATAGAGAATTCTCAAATTCTTCAAATTGGAGCTAATTTTTCAAGGAGAGTTTGATAATCTAAACCTTTTCCAGGTAATAATACTTCTTCTTAGTTATTAATTAGTAAGAAATTTATAAGTTTTGGTTGATTTTAGTTAGGGTTTATAAGTTGCAAATTTCGGGTTTAAGAGTTTCTGAATTTTAGTCTATGTATTTTTGCTATAACTTGAGCTAGGAAGCTCCAATTTGAGTGTTATTTGATTCTATAGAAACTTTAAAGAGTGCTCTGTAACTTTTAAGTTTTAAGTTTTAGCTGATTTGGCCTGTAGCATGGTTAAACGAAGTTGAACATTTTATTGCTCATTCTGTCAGTATAGCTTGAGCTGGTTGGATTCAATTATTGATATCTCCCTTTGTAGGTGATAAATTAAAGTGAAATTTTTACAGAGTTTACTAGATACATATATCTAGGGTGTGTAAAATTTAAGCTTCAAATTCATTGTGGATAATTCCCAGTAATTTTTCAAAGTTTGCTCTAGAAACTGTCCTATTATAGTAGTTAGATAGGTTTTGTAGAATTGATCAAGTTAGCATGTTTTGCATATATTATGGGGGCTGCATGATTAGGCCAATATTTATACATATTTTATTGATGATTTATGAATGTAATTGAATATTTTAGGTGCTGCAAAAGCCAAGGAAGATGCTGGTATTAAGTAGGCAACTTGAGAATTCAACTTTGTGTGTGTAGGCTGCTGTAGGTGAGTAGACGTTCAAGCCCTTCAAACTTTATATTTTATATATATATATAGCTGCAATGAATACGTTTTTGTATGTTGGTTTTATGAATTTGAATTCATATTTTTTGAATTATTTTCAGACCATCTTTGTTATGAATTAAATTATTGATTTAAGATTGAAGCCTTTAAATAACTATAGTTTCAAGATGATTAGTTTAACATGTTATTATTCTATGTATGATTATGCAATCTGATTTGAAAGCATTTTATTGAGCTTAAGATCATTTCAATTTGTTTTCTTGAATTATAAAGAGAAATGGATGGTTTGAAAACTTTCTTGAACTACAAATGTGTTGATGATATTTTGTTTGAATATTTGATGGAAATGATATTTGATTTTGTATATTACCACCCTATATGAGATGTATGGATGTGCTGAGATGATATATGGATATTTGAGATTGTTATAGTTGCTATTGCGCAATAGACAATAAGACACTTGATTGCAGGACAGGTGAAGGAAGAAGGGCCGTACCGTGCTAATGTAGTTGAAGGGTTAGCCGTCAAGTATACTTAGAGAGTATAATTGTGATGGCCTATATGTTATGGCTGATTGTGATGCTCGTTATAAGGATGGTTAATATAAATGAAAGTTATATTGATATTTCTGCAGAGTGTGTTTTATTGGTTAAACTTTATATATATTTATTGATCGAAGAATGAGCTTGGTATTTTGAGAAGAATTATAATATGATTTCAATTGTTCTTCTTCTTCTAATTTTTATGAAGTTTATTATATTTGGTTTATTTAAATTATTTTCTGCTTGTAGCATCTATTTATTGAGTATTTTTGTACTCATTTCACTCTATTTTCTAAAAACTTTCAGCTAGAAAGGCTTGATAGTAGACTCTGGGACATGGAGTATCTTTAGGCTTTTCAACTAAGGTTGGTCCAATCATCTCGTATGATGCTTCTTAGTTATTGGTGGTTATACTTTCTCAGTTTAATTTATTATTTAACATAAATTTAGTCTCTATATGTAGCACCCGCCAGGTACCACATACAAGTGTCCATACAATATAATAAACACGTGACATATGAATTTTTTTTTTATAACAGATAGGTATACATAAATAAAAACTCTTGTTTGGTATATTGGAAATAATTTATACAAGTATTTCATAATGTTAATATATACAATTAAACTTGATTATAAAATGTCCAAATGCCATGATGATGAGGATGGAGATGTCAATACCAAGCTTGCCTATTAACTCACCTGAGCTCATAAGAAGCACTCCCTAAGCTTCTATCAACAAGCCTCAACTAGGCTATCTATCAAGCCTATAAACCACAATTGCAAAGGAATGAGCTTACGACTCAATAAGAAATTATTAAGATAAGCATACATATGGTTCTTCTTAAGAACTAATTAAAGAGAAAATATAATAAAACAACTAAAAGTGGACTACACGGCCGTGTATCAACCCGTATAGTCTACTGGTTCAAAACCTCCATCGGGACATAGTGTCCTAAAAAGATTCAACAATAAAGAGATGATAAAATATGATTTCCAATATTATAAACACATTCTAAGAATCATAATATAGTCTTTTAAACGTCTACTAAGCTTATAAACAATCACTATATAGTCCCATAACCAATGATACTGCATTAAGTGCATACAGGAGTCCAAGTGAAGAACGAGCAAGTGAGCAATAAATTGTCAAGCTCAATTAGAGAATTTTTAAGATAGATTCAACTCAAACTCAAAATATGAGAGTTGTAGAGGACTCTTTAAAGATTCTCTAGTATTAAACCACGCTTCATTTTGAGGTCTACAACTCAAGTTATGGTCAAAATATGAAGATAAAAATGTGCTGAAGGAAGGCTAACTCGTTACGACTTAACACCCGGTTACTGAGTCGGCAGAGGTGCACAGAGACATGACTCTAATAACCATGTCACACTCTTTCAGCCATAACTTCCTCTACAGAACTCGGATTCAAGTGATTCAAGAGGCTATGGAAAGCTATTTCAGAGGGCTAGAAGAAACCTAGACTTAATTCGATGGTGTGGATTGATGAAAATGACCTTGAAATGACTAGTGATGTCAAAGCATATGAATATAACTCAATTCAAGCCACAACAATACATTCTAAATGCACTAATCCACACCAAACATCCATTAACATATAATATCCATCATTCACAATTAAGAGCATCCACATCCATTATTTATGCTAAATCATCCCATCATCACATTCAATCTCATTCATAAGCACCAAGTTAATTGAATATACAATTAATGCATGATTTAGTATCCGGATAGGCCTTTCCTCACACAATTTCCTCACATTTAGCCTCATTGGTTATATTCCTCACAATTCATTATCAATCAATTGGCCATTACTGAGACTCTCTGCCCAGCTCAATCTCAGTTATTATAATCAGTGGAGGCTCTTTGTCCAGCTCAGTCTCCACTATCACACGTATACCTCACATATCACTCAATTCATAATCAATCAATTGGCCATTACTGAGACTCTCTGCCCAGCTCAGTCTCAGTTATTATAATCAATGAAGGCTCTCTGCCCAACTCAGTCTCCACTATTACACGTATATCTCACATAAATCAATATATATATGTATCACATTTCTCATAAGAATTATATGTTTCATCAATATAGTGACTTTCAGTTCACCCCACCTCAAGTGAATTGCACAACTTATGTGCTAACAATCATAATTCATCACAACACATTCTAAACCAATTGATCAATATTCTCATCAATAATATATACACATATATATACCATATTCTTGCTATATTAAATAGCATGGATGAATTAACATAGATCACAACTATAGTTACTTGAAAATTAATATATATATGCATTATAATAACAATTACTTACAAAAAGGCTTCAACTCCTTCATAAGCAAAGCTCCCCCTATTGAGTAGGGTTTTCACTTCCTCTTCCAACTCCTACATACATAATATGCCAAATTCCATAAGTAAGCATTATAATCCATTCTAAAATCACCAATTGCAATTAAATGTCCAAAAGTCCATTATAACCTAGGGACACACACACACAAGTCCAAAAACCCCCAACTTGCTAATGAAGCTAGGGTTATATATCTTCTTCCAATTCCCATTAGAATCACTCAATTCGGATAAGTGGGGAATTAATTAGGGATTTTAGAATCCACTTGGCCAAAACAAAACAAAACAGGGCATCTAATGAGCAGTAAAATGTTCAGCCCCATTTGATCCTTCTAACGATGAATTCAACCAAAACTCAAAACACCAAAATTGAAGAGGACTCTCTGAAGTTTCTAGGAATCCAACCATGCTTAAATCAGAGCTCTGTAGCTCTAGTTATAGCCAAAATAATGGGACTAAAAAATAGAGAAAAACCTACCCGAAATTGCAACCAACCAACTTAACTTAAAACCAACAATAACACAGAAAAAGCTCACCAAAATGACTTCAATGGCTGTAAAGCCTCCTAATGCTTCCTAATTGATAGCTTAAATTAGATCAAACTCTCAAATTTGATCAAGAATTTTACTCTTCTTCAACTCCCAAAATCTCTATATAAAAATACATACATACACACACACATACACACTTATACCCACACACTTCAACCAATCAAACTCCTTCATTTATGCCCCAAAAATCTTCTTTAATAATTACTTATTAAGTAATACTTATCACTTAAAAATAATAACAATAATAATATCTACTAATTAAATATTCCCATAAATCACCAAAATATCCATAATACTCCTTAATGCTATAAGCATATTGCACAATACCCTACTTAACTTTCTAATGTGATAAATCAGTCCAAACTCACTATCCAATTCGGTCCCTCTCTATACCACAAGTACATCCTTAAGCTTAATTAAAGTCTACTAACTCTTAAACATAAAATGCAATACTTATGTTACATATACGTATGTGTGCTAAAGGACAGGTGTTACAATACCCCATAAACTTTCAATTGCGACAATTATATTCCCAACTTCTCTTCCAATTTAATCCCTTTTATAACACATTTACCTCTCTAACTTATATAAGGTTCACTTATACACTATGTATAACATGCAATGCATACGTCATAAATACATATGTGAAAAGGGTAGGTGTTATATTTCTCCCCTCCTTAGAAAAATTTCGTCCCTAAAATTAATTACTCTTCATCTTCTAAGAACAAATATGGATAATTCTACTCCATTAGTTCTTCTACTTTCCATGTTACATCTTTAAGTGAATGGTGACTCTACTTCACTTTTACTATTAGAATTTCTTTGTTCTTTAACTGCTTCACCTTCCGATCTAGAATCCTTATTGGTTCTTCCACATACATCAATCCTACAAAAAGCTTTACCTCAGACTCTCATATCACGTGACTAAGATACAATCTATATTGTCTCAATATAAACACATGAAATATATTATGACTAGAAAATAATTTCTTTGGCAAAGTCAATTTATATACCAAAGGTCCACCTTCTCCATAATTTTATATTATCCCTCGTATCTCAGACTCAATTTTCCTTCCATTCCTAATTCTTAAAATTCCCTATTTAGTCTTCTTAAAGCTATGTAAACTTTCCCATACTTAATTGAAGTTCAAAGTAACTCAAAACACTTCAAAGATATACTTAACATTATCAATTAAATCACCATCGTATACTACTCAGTCAACCACAAGTTTCAAACATTTATTTTCATACTTTCATGGTCTCAATAGCTCTTTCATACAATAAGTCTCATTCATAGACACAAGTTTAAAGTATTTCTATATCAATACATCATACGAAACTCGTATCTCAATACTTATTTAATGCTTTCATTTATTTCAATAATGGGAATAACATCTCATAATAATTCACATAAATGTAAAAATTCACACTCTCACATCTCATTCTCATTATTTGGTATCATTTGCCTTGTTGATGGACACATAGCCAATTAACTTATTAACATTTCATATGGCCGATGGTCACAAAGCTATTCGACATATTTATCACATTGAATACTTTCAATCTCCTTCCATATGCAATAACGTATACCAAATATTTTTCGAAAATATACCAAACATATACCACAATCTTGAATCATAACTAAAAATATACTTGACATATACAGAACATATAACCAAATAATATACCATTATACATCCACATCACAACATATCTTAACATGGATATCACAAGAATAAGGTCAAGTCCATGTTATACTCACTTAGCAATTTACACAAACATAACACTCATATGCTATTTTTAATACATCAAACATTACTACCATTCTATGAACAACATTAATCATCTCTTTTATCTCATTCATAATATTTAATAATTACTTACTAAAATACTCACCGTCTCAACAAGTGAGAGTTCTACCTTGCCCTTGTTAACTCCTACACAAACCACACATCAAAATCATATATAACACATCTCATTTCCACTTTAATTCATCTAATTTAATACATTATTCACAATTTGATTTGTAAATAAATCATGTACACAAATCCTATAATTCTGATTTCCTATAGGAATTAGCACTATGAGTCTATTTTAATACCATTGGTAGTTGTAACTTCTACAAAGACTAATGTTCCGTTACTGTACATTAACTCTTCCATGATACTTTTCTTGTTGACCATAACTTAAGAATTTGAAAATCATTACATCTCTGTTACCTAGACTCAATTCTCCCTGGTGGAAATATATTCAAACTTTTATTATTTCTCACAATTAATATCTTTCAGCTCTCAAATATAATCACTAACAAAGAGTTCTAGATCATAAGTCGAAGAAGTCTCCCCATATGATCATAACCATCCGAATATACAGATTATTATTCTTTCTCTTGTATTTATACCTATTCTGTCATTTGCCTTGAAGTCTAGACATGAGTCATATAACTTCCATAACTTCGTTAATAAATTCTAATCCACTCCCCTCCTAATTTTCTTCTTAAAGAAAATAATTTCCTCATTCTCAATATATCTTACTAAAATATCATACAACTATCTTTTTTTTACCAAGACTATTTAGAAATACTTGCCATATTCTTCTTCATTTGATAACTAACGCATCATCAAATAAACCAATCACAGCTAATTTAAATACAGTTAAAAGTCTTGTTTGTAAATATCATACTCATATCTATTCTATTAATCACTCCCAATTACATAATCAGAACTTTATGATATCCATACCACATTCTGAATATCGTCTCGGTAAGATAACATACTAATGTCCAAAGTTACTAATATCTAAATTTCCAAATTGTCCTTCCAAAAACACTATAACATCATCCTGCCATTAATCAAACAAGTCCTCATCTTATAAGAATAAATAATTAGTCTTCAACAGAATATAGTTCACTCATTCATAATCAACACATAATTGCTTTTCATCATCCTTATTTAATATAAACAAAATTAATACCATCATAATGTACTATTTAATCCATCTATTTATTCTCTTTCAATTCCTAAGATACTAGTCTTTATAAAATAATTAATACTGATGCAATCTTAGGTATAATTAAATTCCAAATCTGCCTTCCAATACTAAAATACCACTTCAATAGTTTATCTAAATTCGCCTATGCTTCTCGACTTAATCTTCATGAAATCTTCAACATCAATTAAATAGACTTCTTGCCTATTTCAAATCACATAATATAACAAGTTCTAATATACTAGTAATTACATACCTAATTTATTCTCAAAATAATACTAATCCTTCTTCAAGTCCATAACTATTAAGTTCACACGTTTCATATCAGGTAATAATTCTAAATAAAATCCTTATAACCATTTTCCCATTTGTATCACTTGACTCAATTAGTTGTGATCTTCTATCACTTCTTATCAATGGATAATCTTTAATAATTTGACTCGGTTCTCTTCAATAATAATATATCTTTTGTTTAGGACCCTAACACTTACTTGAATGTTTCTTACCACCATCATTGCCATTGCAACCTAGAAATATTGTCCTACTCATAAATTTACCATTAACTTTTCGTCTTTTAGACTCTTTAAATTTCCTACTAAGTCTTTTATTCATTATTTAGCTGAACAAATGCTTACTATATCCTTAAAATTCACTTTGTTAAAACCTAGATTCTTTTAGCTCTGAAAACTCTCTCTCTTCTCCAATAACCTTTTCAGCACATAAAATAATTTTCACTGAGTCTCTATATATTTTTTTCCATATTTCATAATTACATAATGCATACATTAACCTCACATGGTATTTAATTAGTATTCCACTTGTATCATACCCATACCATCATCGATATTTCATATCACAACCTATAGATCATAACTCATCCATTGCACACAAGCCTTTATCATAAAAACCTAACGACAAAAATATAATTTACAAGGAATCTACCAAAAATTTGGCAGAATCTCCCCTAAAATATAGACATTTTCCTGCTAAAGTAGGGCCAATTCTGTAATAAAAAAACTATACTTTTATAAACAATCTCAATTAGGGCTCAGTTATCCACCACACTACAATTATATTTAACTGAGCCTCACCAATATAATATTATTGGTAATACATGAGCATTACCAAGATCACATTGCATTCACATTAATCTTCACATCAATGTAATATGTCATTAATAATTCAAAAGGCACACTCATATAATCCATATATTTATTTCATATCATATCACATATCTTGCTCAAACAATGACACTATATAACTAATTCTCCATTCATCAATACTTATTACTTCATTCTAGAATTCTTTCTGCACTCTATAACCATTCCTCTTGTATGGTGAAGCACCTTGCTCCCTTATATTTCTCATAAACAGTGTCATCTACTTGCATTTGACTCATTCCTCTCATTTCTTAAATCGATTCACTAATATACAAAAACATATATCTTGTAAAGGGGTTATAAATAGAAATTTATTCAAACATATATAAAGCATGCATATGTATTTGTCTAAAATTTGACTCTAATAACTTATTTGGCCGATGGGTTGAGCTTGGTGTCCTTCCATCCTGTCATATGCCATATATATCAACTATATGTTATTTATAACTTATACATGATATGCCAAGAATGCATCATGCTTAATCATCCCGAGGAAGTCTAATCCCTGCTGATACCACTTAATGTAACACCCGCTAGGTACTACATACAAGTGTCCATATAATATAACAAACACGTGACATATAAAATTTTTTTATAACATATAGGTATATATAAATAAAAACTCTTGTTTGGTATACTGGAAAGAATTTATACAAGTATTTCATAATGTTAATATATACAATTAAACTTGATTATAAAATTTCCAAATGCCATGATATTGAGGATGAAGATATCGACACCAAGCTTGCCTTTTGACCCACCTGAGCTCACAAGAAGCGCTCCTCAAGCTTCTATCAACAAGCCTCAACTAGGCTATCTATCAAGCCTGTAAATCATAATTACAAAGGAATGAGCTTGCGACTCAATAAGCAATTATTAAGATAAGTGTACATATAGTTCTTCTCAAGAACTAATTAAAGAGAAAATATAATAAAACAACTAAAAGTGGACTATACGGCCGTGTATCAACCTGTATAGTCTACTGGTTCAAAACCTCCATCAGATTACGACATCTTGAAAAGATTTAATAGTAAAGAGATGATAGAATATGATTTCCAATATTATAAACACATTCTAAGAATCATAACATAGTCTTTCAAACCTTTACTAAGTTTACAAACAATTATCATATAGTCCCATAACCAATGACATTACATTAAGTGCGTACGGGAGTCTAAGTAAAGAAGGAGTAAGTAAGTAATAAAATTTCAAATTTAATTGGAGAATCTTTAAGATAGATTCAACTCAAACTCAAAACATGAGAGTTGTAGAGGACTCTTTAAAGTTTCTCTAACATCAAACCACGCTTCATTTATAGGTCTACAGCTCAAGTTATGGTCAAAATACAAAGATAAAAAATATGCTTAAGGAAGGCAAACTCATCACAAGTGTGCCAAGTCGGCACCCCGAGTTATAGGTACGACTCGGCACCCGATTGCCAAGTCAGCACGGGTGCACAGAGATACGATCCTAATGACCATGTCATACTCTTTTGGCCATAACTTTCTCTACAGAACTCGGATTCAAGTGATTTAAAAGATATAGAAAGCTATTTTAGAGGGCTACAACTTTCATGAAGGCTTCTAGACTTAATTCGATGGTATGGATTGACGAAAATGCCCTTGAAGTGACTGGTGATGTCAAAGCATATGAATGTAACTCAATTCAAGCCACAATAATACATTCTAAACACACTAATCCACACCAAACATCCATTAACACATAATATCCATCATTCACAATTAAAAGCATCCACATCCATCATTTATACTAAATCATCCCATCATCACATTCAATCTCATTCATAAGCACCAAGTTAATTGAATATACAATCAATGCATGAGTTAGTATCCGGATAAGCCTTTCCTCACACAATTTCCTCACACTTAGCCTCATTGGCTATATTCCTCACAATTCATTATCAATCAATTGGCCATTACTGAGACTCTCTGCCCAACTTAGTCTCAATTATTATAATCAGTGGAGGCTCTCTACCCAGCTTAGTCTCCACTATCACACGTATGCCTCACATATCACTCAATTCATAATCAATCAATTAGCCATTACCGAGACTCTCTGCCCAGCTCAGTCTCAATTATTATAATCAGTGGAGGCTCTCTTCCTAGCTCAGTCTCCACTATCATACGTATACCTCACATCAATCAATATACACATGTATCATATTTCTCACAAGCATTATATGTTTCATCAACATAGTGACTTTCAATTCACACCACCTCAAGTGAATTGCACAACTTATGTGCTAACAATCACAATTCATCACAACACTTTCCAAACCAATTGATCAATATTCTCATCAATAATATATACACATATATATAACACATTCTTACTATATTAAATAGCATAGATGAATTAACATAGATCATAACTATAGTTACTTGAAAATTAATATATATATATGCATTATAATAACAATTACTTACAAAAAGGCTTCAACTCCTTCACAAGCAAAGCTCCCCCTATTGAGCAAGGTTCCACTTCCTCTTTCAACTCTTACACATATAATATGCCAAATTCCATAAGCAAGCATTATAATCCATTCCAAAATCATCAATTATAATTAAATGTCTAAAAGATTATTATAACCTAGGGACACACATACGCAAGTCTAAAAACCCCAAAATTACTATTGAATCTAGGGTTATATGTCTTCTTCCAATTCCCATTAGAATCACTCAATTCGGATAAGTGTAGAATTAATTAGGTATTGTAGAATCCACTTGGCTAAAATAGAACAAAACAGGGCATCTAGTGAGTAGTAAAATATTCAGCCCTATTTGACCCTTTTAACGATGAATTCAACCAAAACTCAAAATACCAAAGTTGAAAAGGACTCTCTGAAGTTTTCAGAAAGTTTAAATATGCTCAAATGAGAGCTCTATAGCTCTAGTTATAGCCAAAATAATAGAACTAAAAAATAGGGGAAAACCTACCCGAAATTGCAACCAACCAACTTAACTTAAAACCAACAATAACATAAGAAAAGCTTACGAAAATGACTTCAATAGTTGTAAGGCTTCCTAATACTTCCCAGTTGATAGCTTAAATCAGATCAAACTCTCAAATTTTATCAAGAATTTCACTATTCTTCAACTTCCAAAATATCTACATAAAAATACATACATACATACATACATACACTTATACCCACACACTTCAACCAATCAAACTCCCTTATTTTTGCCCTAAAAGTCTTCTTTAATAATTATTTATTAAGTAATACTTATCACTTAAAAATAATAATAATAATAATAATAATAATAATAACAATAATAATATCTATTAATTAAATATTTCCACAAATCACTAAAATATCCATAAAACTCCTTAATGCTATAAGCATATTGCACAATACCCCACTTAACTTTCTAATATGACAAATCACTCCAAACTCACTATCCAATTCGATCCCTCTCTACACTATAAGTACATCCTTAAGCTTAATTAAAGTCTACTAACTTTTAAATATAAAATGCAATACTTATATTACACATACATATGTGTGCTAAAGGACAGGTGTTACAATACCCCATAAACTTTTAATTACGACAATTATATCCCCAACTTCTCTTCTAATTTAATCCCTCTTATAACACATGCACCTCTCTAACTTATATAAGGTTCACTTATGCACTATGCATAATATGCTATATATACGTCATAAATACGTATATGAAAAGGGCGGGTGTTAAACTATATCTGAGACTTGAGAATTTATTCACGTTACTTGATATATCCATGATTCAATTCCATTTCATATCAATAATTAAGTTTAAGGATTTATCTTTCTAACTTTCTTTTTTTTAGAAGTAAAGATCCACATTAACTCCAAGTTCACTTATTAATCTCAATTACATAGTTACATCTATTTGTAAATCAATTGTACGTGATGTGGTGTGCTCCAATGTCCCAGCTCCAGCTAAGCAATCTTTACTTGCACAAGTCAGCAAAGGTGAATTACAGGCTTGGGGAGTCCCGAAGCCCCTCCGACGGTTAAGTTAGTGAGGTCGACTGAGAATGGAGATGTTAAACCAAGTAAGAGAAAGAGTCAAAGATGGAAGAAAATAAAACTGTCTTAGCATTTTTGGGTGAACTTGCTCTGGGTTTTAAAGAAGCAAAAAAAAAATGCAGAAGAAGCTGAAGGAGAAAAAGTGTACCTGGATGCTGTAGCTCATTCCTTTTATAGGCTAGGTGATGTGTTAGAGAGAGAAGAAATAGAGGTCTAGTACCTAGGGAGCTACAGTTTTCCCTCTAGAATGCTTAAGTGTCTCGAAGTTTGGGTGGTTGGTGGCATTAGAGTGGTCATAGTGACTGACGACTGCATTAAATTCCATGCAGAGGAGAGAGGGTTTGCAAGTTTCCTAAGTATAGGCTCTTAAGTGGCAGAGCAGAGATTCTTGAGTGGTAGGAACTCGGGAGAAACCCTGTGTAGTATAGTTGACAAGTGAAAGGGGTAAGATGAGCCCCCCATCACGTTGATTCAGAGTTTTTCCCACCACTTGTCCTTCTCTAATTGGTCTAATATTTAGTGTATCATAAATAGCCCCACCTTTAGTCCTGAGACTAAGTATGTTTGGTCTCAGGAAATTTCCTGACCGAAAATCTGGCGAAGTAGGCAGACAGTGAGGAAATGTACATATCTTCCTCAGTAGCGGGCTACTACTGCAATAGTTGGGGTACGAGTTTCTAGGCACAATTTAAGACTACATGTCTTAACCACCATGTCTTATCTCATAATGGTAGTTTAAGAAAAAGAGAGGGAGTTTGAGTTTTAAAAACCTAAAATTTGGGAGAGTTAATTTTTGGAGAATGTAACTGCCATTATTAAAACTTATTTCTCGGTAATTTAATTTCTGGAGCTGCAAGGGAATAAATAGGCTGCAGAAAAGGGAGTTGTCTCATTTCTCATTTGGTGGCGATTCTCTTCATATTCCTCTTCTCTGCTTTTCGATCTTCCTTATTTTTACTTATTTAGGTACGATCTCTCCCATTTCCTTTAAACTTCTACTCTTTCTTTGTTACATAAAATGAGCCGAGGGTTCGATTTACCCTAATTCTTGTCTAATGCTACGGTGAAGCATTTTCTGAGGGCACTGGGGGGTAAGAGTTACGGGAAGGAGGAGATCTCCATTAGGGCTCCCTTAAAAAATGAAAGGATATAGGTTCCCGAGGGCTTTACCGATTTAGTAGATGCTCAGAAGGATGATAAGAGCATGACATTCTTCATGAAGCAAATTGAATATGGGTTAGATTTGCCTCTTTCCCCTTTCAGTGTAGAGGTCTTTCAGTTTTATGCTATATGTCCCAGGTTCATCACCCCTCACGGTGTTCTCCTAATTTCTTCCTTCTCTATTCTCTGTGAGAAAATAGGGGTTTCCCCCACTGTAAATCTGTTTAGGATGTTTTTTAATCATAAGCAGCTCCCAAGTGGGTTATGTACTTTCACCAATCACCAGGGACTAGCCATATTCGGGAATTTTCCAGATATTGACAAGTCCTAAAGGTCCAAATTTCTTATGGCCAAGTTAAAAAGAGACGGGCCTTTGTCAAAATGGGGTTTTGATATGAGCTTGACAGAAATGCCCAAGGGGGTGAAGAAAATTCCCCAATTAGATAGTAGGGAGAAAGTAGGTTTTGAGGTGATTGTAGGGGGAGGTAAGGTTTATGATATCCAGAGAGTTCTGGTCGGATATCCTTTGATGGAATCTAGTAGGTTTACCATCTGCTATGTATTTAACTGTGTGTCTCAGTTGTTGATTATTTTACTTTTCTCATGTGTTTTTTATCTTTGATAGTTCTGTAAGAAGATATGAGTTTTTCAAAGCCATCCAAATTTATGTTGTCTACTGAGGAAGTAGCCCGCCTGGCCAAGTAGCGGAGCCAACAGGCAACTGGGGCTTCCAAGGGTCTGTCGATGAAAAGCCCGAGTACTAGTGTCCCCTCAGAGTCAAAAAAATCTGAGACCTATTCAGGGGTCATTACAAGAGGGAAAGCCACTGCAGTGGTGATCAAAGAACCATCGATGGTGAAGTTTGAGCAGAAGAAAGTGAAAATTCCTCTCCCGAGTTGCAAAGGAAAAGGGAAGAGGAAAATTACTGAGCCAGCTGAAGAGCTACCGAGTTTTGACTCGGGTGGGGATGCTGAGGGGCGTCATAAAAAAAAAGCCGTCGCATTGACCCCTTAGAGAGCTGTAGAGGGTTTAGGCAGGATTTCCACTGTAATCACCCGAGAGAAAGAGCCAACCGTTAATTTGGAAGCCTCCTCTGTCGACCTTCGCCCTGATACCACTGTTAAGGAAATAGCCTATTTCTTGATTAACAGATATTTGAGGATAGGCTTTTCCATGCATGGTGCTGCTATTTTTGGGCTTCTCCATTCACTTTATATTGGCTCAGAAGAACATTCTCGACATTACGATCGGAGCACTTCTTCTCTCTGGCATCTAGTAATTCGGAGTGCCCAACTGGTATGTTTATGGTGTGTTACTTGATTTTAAATTTTGAATGGATATTTAATTGCTTCCGTTGTTTGTGCAGTTATATGGCGCCTTATATGAGCAGGAGTTTTGGGCTCAGTCTATTCAGGAGGAGGTTAGTAGGCTCGTTGAGGAGAATGACCGCTTGAAGAAAGAGGTAGGTGACCTCAAAGACGATTTTGATAAGACTATCTTACAGCTTCAGATGTCAGAGGGCGTCAGTGCTAGCCTTGAGTCCGAGAAGAGGCATCTCTTCGAATTAAACTTAAAGATGAAGCAGGAAATTATCCTTCTGAAGAAACAGGCATCTAAGAAGGAGGTCGATCTTAAGCGGGCTATGGAGGACTTCAAAGGCTCTGAGGAATACACCCAAGAGATGACCTTTCACGCTGCTGATTTTTATTCTATAGGGTGGTATGATTTTCTGGACATAGTCTGAGTGCATTTTTCAGATAAGAACTTTTCCTACTTCAAGGTTGTAGGAGGGGATTCAGGAAGTTCCCTAGGGGAAGCCCTTCGCGCTCAGGAAAGTTCAGCTCCGAGTTCTCCTCTGGGCATAGTGACTGGCGAGGACCTCTAAGACATCCCTGATACTGTTAAGAAAGTTATGAGTGATCCCAGCACATCTGGCGAGGCCGAGGCGAGTAAGGGAGGAGAATCCTCTGAGCCTGTCATCGGGGCTACTAGGGATATACCTGGTTCCTCAACCATTGGGTAAAAAGCCTAAGTGGCTTTCATTTTTCCTAAGAATAGCTTAGGTTGATGTTCAAACTTGTGCTATTTATCATTGTTTGCTTTTATTTAGTTTTTAATTGTAACATGGAATAATATAGCTTAAATCGACTAGTACATTATGACCTTTATTTTGTTTAAGAAACTTAAGCAATGTTTTGCTTTTGATTGACATTTACTACTTTTCTCTCTTAATTCCCAATGGTAGGTGTTCGGCATGTGCCTAATTTGTATTTAGAGGGTTCCTGCGTAGGCACTCCATGGGGAGTGAAAAATGTCAGGATATTCATCTCACTTCTGGAGACTTAAACGAGTCGAATGCATTCTATTGTAGTGCACTTCACTTTTAGAAATGTTCCGCCATTGTTGGCGAAAATTAATGTATCATGACATGGCATATTTCCCTTTGTTAGGGATATTTGTCATCTCTTGTGAGATGTTTCTGAGGGATATTCCTGTTAGGAATGATCTCCTACAGTCTTTAAGATTTTCAAAGTGTTTTCGTTCTAATAGGATTGCTTGGAATTTCCATTAGTTAGAATTGAATAGCATTATAGTATTTTTATTCAAATAGAGAATACCACTGAAGCAATGATTGATACCGAAGATAGTTGCTGTGGCAGATTAAGTAAATAGGATAACATAAAATTTTGAGAGGGCAACCCCGTTAATTGAGAAAGGTGCATAAGATAATATGGATCACTAGTGAGGACTAACAGGTCTCCATTTACATTATAAAGATAATTCATAGGCTACCTCTGAGGGCCAGAAACCCCAGCAAAAAAGTTCAAATAAAGTAGCAATTCAGAGAGACCAAAAACTTAAGTTTACGCACAAAAGTGGGCCAAAATGACCATAAGCTTTCTTACTGATAATATTTCTTCAAGTGTTGGGAGTTCTATGCATGAGGGAGTAGGTTCCCAGAAGCATCACTTAGGTGATATGTCCTTTGCCTGATTACTTCCACAACTCTAAAAGGGCCTTCCCAGTCGGGGGATAATTTCCCCTGTCCTTCCTTCCTGCCTATAGCTCGCAAGTGCCTAAGTACCCAATCTCTTATTTTTAGAGGTCTTGGCTTGACTCAGGCGTTAAAGTAGTAAGCAACTTTTCTTTATTGCATTAGTATTTTAGTCGATGCTTCTTCTCTCAGACCTTCAAACAAGTCGACATTGATCTTCAATTCTTCTTTATTTCTTTCCAAATTGCAATGTTTCACCCTCTGGGTGGGCATTCTAATTTCTACGGGGACTATAGCTTCAGTTCCGTAAGTCAGGGAGAAAGGCGTTTCCCCCGTTGTAGCCCTTGGCATAGTTCTATAGGCCCATAAGATGCTCAGTAGTTCATCTACCTAACTACTTTTGGCGCCTTCTACTCACTTTTTAAGCCCTTATAGGATGGTCCTATTCGACACTTTTACCTGTCCGTTAGTCTGAGGATGCGAGACAGAGCTAAATCAGTGATCGATTTTCAGGTCTTCAGTGAAATCTCTAAATTTTTCACAATCAAACTGTTTCCTATTGTCAGACATAAGAATCTTAGGTATCTCGAACCTACAAATTATATTTCTCCATATGAAATTGATGGCCTTTTAGGCGGTGATCGTTGCCAAGGCTTCAGCCTCTATCCATTTGGTAAAATAGTCCACTGCAAGAATAATGAAACACCTCTGCCCGAGTGCTGTAGGGAAGGGACCTAATATATCTATTCCCCACTGTGCAAATGGCCACGGGACAGGAATAAGGATTTGGGAATTTGCCAGAATATGTATGGAGTTGGCAAATCTTTGGCAAACATCACATTTTAGTACAAATTCTGAAGCATCTTTGGCGATCGTAGGCCAGAAGTACCCCTGTCTGATTATCTTATTGGATAAAGCCCTTCCTCCAATATGAGTACCACACACTCCCTCATGTACCTCCCTGAGGATATAATTTGCTTCCTTAGAGGATAAACGCCGAAGCAAGGGCATATAATATCCCCTCTTATACAACTTGCCATTTTGGAGAATGAATCTGGATGCTCTAAGAGATAATTTGAGAGCGTCTTTCCGGTCTGCTGGTAATTCTCCATATTCCAGGTACTTAATCAGTGGATCCATCCAGTAGGGTGTATCTTGGATGGGATACACCTGAATAGGACAAGTCTCCTTAGCTTTGGGGATACTGAGGGTAGACAGTACCTCTATGCATGTATCACCATATAAGAATTCCTCTGCTGCCGTAGCTAACTTACTGAGCGCGTCCACTTGGGAATTTTCTTCTTAGGAGATTTATGTAAAGTATACAGGAATTTTCCTCCATGTGAATCTGTCTAGGATTTCCCTAACTCATTGTAGGTATAAATCCATCACCTTATCTTTTACCTTAAATACACCTGTGATCTGATTCATAGAGAGCTGAGAATCTCTATGAACTTTTAAGCTCGACACTCCTACAATTTCTGCCAGTTTAAGGCTATTGATGATTGCCTCATATTCTGATGTGTTATTTGAGGCCGGGAAAGTAAATTTCAAGGCATGCTTGACTAGAAAGTCTTGCAGGCCTTTCAGTATTATCCCTGCTCCAGCTCCTCTTGAACAGGTGGAACCATCTACATATAGATCCCATGCGTAGGCATCTTCTGAGGGAGAGCTTGGTTGAGAACCTGGAGTCCCCTTTTGGTGATCATCACCTTTGTTTTCATTTTCCACTTCATTAAAACAGCATTCTGCGATGAAGTCGGCTAAAGCTTGTGCCTTAATAGTTCTTTAGGGTTCATATTTGAGACCATACCCGCCTATCTCTACTGACCATACTATCATCCTCCCTGCTATGGTGGGCTGATGTAGGGCTTGCCTAAGAGGTACATCAGTTCTCATAATGCCTTGATGACCTAATAGGTATATGGAGAATTTCCTTACAGCAATCAGTAGGGAAAAAGCTAGCTTCTCTATAGAGGAATACCTGAGTTCTGGCCTCCGTAAAACTCTACTCACATAGTATACGGGTTTTTGCACTTTGTCTTCTTCCCTAACCAAGACAGCACTGAGTGCGTGGTCGGACGCTGACAAGTAAATGTATAGATCTTCACCTACAACCGGATGGCTCAGGATTTGAGGGGACTGCATGTATTCTTTCAGCTCGTCAAAGGCTTTCTCACATTCTGTAGTCCACTCAAAAGTAGGAACTTTTCGTAATTTTTTAAAAAAGGGCAAACATCTTTCCGTAGACTTTGAGATAAATCTGTGCAATGCCACTATCCTCCCCGTTAGACTTTGAACATCTTTCACGCTGGCAGGAGATGACATGTCTAGAATAGCTCTGACCTTCTCAGGATTTGGCTCGATTCCCTTACCACTCACTAAATATCCCAGGAATTTTCCTCCTTAGATGCAGAACGAGCATTTCTCTGGGTTCAGCTTCATTCTGTATTGGCTCAGTACTCTAAAAATTTCCTATAAGTCTTCTAGGTACTGCTCGAATGTTTTACTCTTCACAATCATGTCATCCACATAGGGCTCGAGGTTTCTCCCCAATTGGCTTTTAAAAATCTTATTGATGAGACGCTAGTAAGTGGCTCCAGCATTCTTGGGGCCGAAAGGCATTGCCTTGTAATAATAGATCCATTTCTCAGTGATGAAGGCAGTTTTCTCTTCATCTCCCAAGTCCATAGGAATTTGATGGTAGCCCGAGAGGGCATCTAGGGAAGTCAGGTATTCATAACCAGCTGTCGCGTCCGCCAGCTTGTCAATAGAAGGTAGAGGAAAATAGTCATTGGGACAAGCTTTGTTCAGATAAGTGAAATCCATGCAAAGCCTCTATTTCCCGTTATGCTTCTTCACCAGCACCACATTTGCCAACCAAGTGGGTAGTCAACTTCCCTTATGAAGTTGGCTTCGATTAACTTATCTACTTCTCGATCTATTACTTCTTATCTCTGGGGAGGAAAAAATCTTTTCTTCTGTTGGACATGTTTGACATCTGACCCCACATTAAGCTTGTGAGTAATGTATTAGTATAGATGTGCCCTAGGGCCATTTTGTATGTAAACATTGTATATTAATCCCTTGGCAATAAAATATTCTTTTAGATAAAGTGTTTGTTTATTTGAATATTTACCTTTAGTATTATGTTAAATGAGTTTATTATTAAGAGTTGATAATATGAGTGACAAACTCATTTAGTATATATACTATAAATGTTCATAGTTGGTGGATTAATATAAAGGTAGTATTAATCCCTAGACTGTCACCTCTGTCTATTTTCCTTGATCAGTATATGATATCAATAGTGGAAGGTAGTGAGTCTCATACAACTTGATATGAGATATCAGAATAGACATGTGGATACTCATGTGATGAGTGGATCGAATAGTGACACAAGATTTATGATTGCTTGGGAATTCACTTTAGTCGACAATCACAATCTTGGACATAATTATGCATATGGTCCTTTGACCTGAGGCGACACGGTCATCCACATATGGTTGGTTGGAGTTTGTTACCACTTACATACCTGTGCTAGCCATGTATAGGTATATGGCGTGTGGTGGCCCTAGCTCGTTATATGTAGGGATGAGTGATCGACCAAGATGGAGTTCATTACCTGGAGTGAACCGGGATAAGATCCTATGCTATCTAAGTTATTCTTGATGAATAAGTACCTGGCCAGGTCAAACTTGACTTACCCGAAAAGAGTTTCGGTGCTGGAAAGAGTTTCTATTAGAAGTGTTGTTTTACCAAGAATTGAACTTAAGATGAGGTCATATGATTGAGGCAATTAGAGTTTGACTAAACCGTGACTCTAGCCAAAATTGGGATCTTGTAATGAAGGGACATTTAGTGCACGGTAATTGTGTTCTGTGGTTCTTG